>QVOB01008046.1:0-12371 GCA_014839585.1 Pseudomyrmex concolor | reverse complement strand
TGCGGGAGGAGGACCCGACTGAGTTCGGTATGGAGTCGCGTGTTCTGGCGTGAATATATGTTCTAATTCCTTATGTCTAATTTCTTCTGGGTCGTTTCTGTTATTACTAGTTCCCGGATTACTTAAGGTTGCGGCTTCCTTGCGGCGGAGTGCCCAGTTGCGGCGTCTCCGCTCTTCAACCACTAAAGGCCATCGGTCTCCCTACCCTTTTATTCCAAATCCCATATGGGAAAATGGAGCTGGGCATATCTGAAACCGGGCCTACTACGAAATAGCCTGGGTCCCCACGAAGAAACAGGCAAACCACCTCTACTACCGGTGCCTCTCGCACCAGGTAGACGGAGGGTCGACTCCCCGGGGCCAGAGGAACAAGTTCCGCCGGAACCAAAGTGAACCACAACCTCCCTCCCATCATGATGGGAGATTAACTGGGGAAACGGTTGCCCCCCGACCGATAGCGGTACACAAAGCTTCGCCCATTTGATGGGAGGACTCCCGGATCTCTTCCGCACAGAAGGGACACTCTTCTTTCTCTGTGCAGCCGACCTATGACCTGGCCGACCACAACAATAACAAAGATCGCTGCGATCGACCTGGCCAGTGCACTGTGCCCTACAGTGTCCAGGCTGAAAACACCTGTAACACTGCAGGGGACGGGGGCGGAGTGCCTGCACCCTTCGCTGACACCCACCTCACCGGCAGCTTACCTGCACGGACAGCTTTGGCCGCCGTCTCAATAGAGCAGCGAACCAATGCTGTCTCTCCTCTAGACGAGGAATGACGCAAGAATACAAGAATACCCTTGCCTCATCCTCGCCACCAAATTCCTGCGCGAAGCTGTCGCGGAACTCGCTCTCAATAGTGAACTCGTCCAATCCCGAAACCAAAACCTCCACGTTCCGGGATGGACAAGTCACTTTTATACTCTCGGAAAAAGACTGTTTAAGTTTAGAGACGCGAAGATCCGCCTTGGATTTGCGGTTTTTCTCGTCCCCATTTCCATCAGCAGGCATGGTTCGCCGAACCTTTACAATGAGATATTTGCCGATTTTTGGTCTACTTTTTCCCTTGCGGCTCGGAGGACTTGAGCATAGGACATACCCTCCTCCTCGAGACGCAAGGTGACCGCCTCTGTCCTTGGGACAGCTACCCGAGGACGCAGAGGAACCAGTGGAAGGAGTAGAGGAGAGGTGCACCCTCCCGCCCCTTTTATCCAACCACCGACGGCTGCTTCCTCTCCTTTGGTCAGCTCTTGTTTCTATTTTTCTTTTTTTTCCTCTTCTTTTTCTCCTTTTTCTCCGCCTGCGCCCCAACAGAGACAGACAGAAGAAGCAAAGACACCGGCAATTGGGGCCCTCGTCTCGTGAAATCTCGGTCTAAGAGCACCTAGACCTCCTTCGAGACAGTGTCCCGGACAACCTGGTTTATTTCATACAGCCAGGAAGAGGGAATGTGCTTCCCTTTCCTGACCGGAGTAGAAAATGCTGCTCTTTCAGGCCTCACTATGGAGACGTCAGCGATTGCACGCATTGATGTCTCCATATTTTCTTGAAGCGCATGGAGCGACTTGAGGTTTCGTGATGAATCCCCTCGCCACACGCGCTTCATTTATCTCACCCCTAATTGCGTTCAGGTCAGCGACCGTGCGCGAGTGTTGCTCCTCGACATCATCGCTGACCTGAACAATCGCCTCTAAAAATCTTCTTTTCCGAAGAAGCTCGCCCCCAATCTAGCGAGGAAACTTTGCTCTCCAGGAGAGAGCCATGTCTCCTCACCTCCTGGATCTCGCTGATCACATCAGCAACGCCCTGCTCGATGTTGTCGATGGACCGCTGGAGGCTATATCTGGCCCTGAGCACCACAAAGGCATTGCCTAACATTCTCTTGAGATGCCGCGGCCTGCCTTCTTTCTCGTCTTTGGACATTATGGACATTATGGACAAGCCGGGTCCAAAGGATGTAATATCGTCGCGGTCCCCCTCTCCAGGAGCCTCCAAAAGAGCCGTCTCTAGGCTCTTGTCGGCCTTCCTCTTCTCGGTCTTAGCAGCGGTAGCAGGTTCTCCAGAGAAGCCTGCCGTCGACCCTCTTTAGGCCATCACAGACAAAATAACGTAAGAACGTAAGACGTAGTCGTAACGAAATTGACCAATCAGAATATATCCTATATGCCCACCACTTTCAGATGTAAATTTCTGATTGGTCAATTTCCTTACGACTATTTCCCTACGTCTTACGTTCTTACGTTATTTTGTTTGTGATGGCCTTTTCCGCCCTTCATTTGATGACGACGCGGCAGAAGCAGAGACAGTACTCCCACCGTGCCGGCTCCTGAGTGTCTGATCACTCTGTAGCTGTACGTTCTCTTTGCTAAACCAATTCTTCATATTTGTTTTCTTCTTTATTTGGTTTTACGTCGGTGTTTCCCTTCATCTAGATCGGTTGGTAAGCAAAACCTAACGAGTCCGATCTGCCAGAGGATTTAAGTGCTTTTAAGGCGGCACTCGCTTGCCTTTGACATGGATACTTCATCAGGTTACTGGGACACTTTATAGGCCACTCCTTTCCCACAGGAGTGACCCTCAGTATCCACCGCTGTTTGTCCGCGACTGCTTATTTCTCCCGAAAAGGTTATTTGCAACTAATCTCAATACTTGAGGCCGTTCCTTTATCCGCAACCCGGGGACGCGCTCGGTGGCAGTCAGCTCTGCCCTTGGATGACCAGGGCTGTCCCCCCGGCCCTCAAACCGAGAACTTAACCTAACCTTTTTTTTACTTGGGGAAATGCCCGCGCACACTCTGACTCCTAGGGAAGGGCCAGGGTAGTGTGGGACTCGAACCCACTAAAACCTTAAGGTGGTCCTCCAGCACGCGTAAAGGGTAAGCCTAAGAGGCTATTACTTCTCGACCTTCTCTCCCGTGCACTTGTGGCAGACAGCCACAAACTGTCCTTCAACTTGGTGAGGAGGTGGGACTACCACACTTTCTCACCACATCCTGTGGGGACCGCGTGCAATGGCCGAGAGGAGCTCCTATTCCTCCCTTCCTGCGGTTCCCACTCGCAGCACTCCCGGACGTGACTCCCATGCTGGGAGAACACCCCCGGGAGATGAGCGACCTGACTCTGCGTCTACTCCTCGTTAGAGAAGGAAGGCGACAGCTCGCGTCGCCTTGGTCTCCAGGCACCTCGTGCCGGCTGGCCCTGTCGGGCCTTCTCCACCTCTTCCTTGACGGACATGACAAACGTGATAAAGTGAGCCACCGCTCGCCATGCCTCACGATCCCGCAGCATCTGTCCTACCACCGCAGCGTGGGACAGATTCTGCCCGACGACCGCCCGGAGGGCGGTCCTTTTCTGGTTCCAGCTGATGACACTCAGCCAACGTGTGCTCAGCTGAGTCGACATCGCTGTGACAGTGCTCGCACACCGGGGAGGCGACCTTTCCATTCCTAAAGAGATAGAAGCCAAACACTTCGTGCCTAGACAGGATCTGAGTGAGGTGGAATGTTAACTTCCCGTAGAGCCTATCGAGCCATCGGTTTAACGCTGGTCCTACTGCGTCGATGACCCGTCTGCCCCACTGCGATCGGTCCAGCCGCTTTCCCCAGCGGCGAACCACTTCACGCGTAGTCGCGTAGTCGCGAAGGATCCTCTCCGTCTCCGGTGGCACCGCCGCTTCTTGCGCCCTGAGCTCCCGCAACCCCTGGAAAACCTCCGCCTGTTGTCACGCTAGCAACTCGACCGAGGGAGTGCGGGCCAGAACGTAACCCTAACCTAACCTAACCTAACCTAACCTTTTTTTTACGTGGGGGAAATCCCTTATGAATACCCTGACCCTGGGAGAGAGTCAGGGTTATGTGGGACTCCCTCCTTCTTCTCGCGAGAAGGGGAGAGGGTTACCCACTAAAACCCACCTATTCGGTCCATGACAGGGAGGGCCTCGAAACCTCTGGTTGAGAACGCGCGCGAGGCCCTCCCTTGGGCGTGTGCTGGTCGTCTCGGAGAGGACTAAGACGTTTTTCTCTACAAAACACGAAACAACGGCGACTCAGCGGGGTACACACCGCTGAACCGTCCCACGGCAAGAGTCTCGTGCAGGACGGACCACAGCTTCCACTGCGATCCGTCAAGACCCCCCGAACGACGGCGCGAAGTCAGTCCGGAATGCAGAGATGGGAACTCCGTGCACCTCAGCGACAGTTCGCGCCGCCATTCCCCTACGAGTACCCGACCCCGCCGCACGGGAAGAGAGGGCGAGGAAACCCGCCGCTCTCCGGTAGGCGGGGAGGCGCAAGCGAGGGGGAAAGAGCCCCCACCCTTACGCAGGACAGAGGAGGGCCGGGCCCCCCGCAATACTGGTCCAGATCTTGACTAGCAGAGGGCCCGACGTCCGGCAGTAGTGGCGTGACCGCCACCGTGCCGGACCCCGCTTCGACCGAGACCCGGTCCCTGTTGCCCTTGAGCGTCGAGGACCGAGGTCCGGGCCTACTACTCGTCCTGGCGCCTTTTGCTCTCCCCCCGCCTCTCTTGGCTGGAGGAGAGGCACCACCACCACCGCAGTCCGAGGTGGCAGCGGAATTCCCGGCCTCACCCTTCCTCTTGAGGACCTGGTCCGGTACCACCTTCATGGGCTCTGCCGCCTGGCTCGGCGGCACCATTTCGGCGGGAACAGGGAGGGGACACCGCTGTCCGCCTGCCGTCCTGCCCGCCTCCTTTCCGTAGCGGAAGGAGGGAAGAACCTTTTTTTTAACCACAAGGGAAATGCTATTACGCACACCTCACCTCACCTCAAAAGCGAGATAAGACGGGGTAGTGTGGAGCTCCACCCGCCGGAGCGCATTCCGGCGGGGTATACCCACTCTCTGGGACGGCCATCTGCTGCCCTTTGAGGCGCACCCCGGTATCTCTAATTCGAACCATTCGAAGTGGCGCCGGTAGGCTGAGGGCAAAGCCCCCTTCTTGGTAAGAAGAGCAAGCTCCTCCGCGACGGGAGGGAGAGGGCCGTAACCCCACCTCCGTTGCCTGCGGGCCGAGTGCAATGAGGAGTTGAACAGAACCCTTCTCGGCCCCAGGTCAAACGCCGAAGCGGACCTGCCCCCTTTTACAGTAGTGACCTCCCTCGACATGAGAGAGGCCCTCTCCCCTAAACTACGCCCCAGTAGCCGCTAAACCAAGCCCCAATTAGGGCTTGGAGCAACAGGGACCGGGCTTCGTTTTTTTAGGCCTCGAGTGCCCCAGAAGGGCAAGCGGGGGTTGGCACGACGGCTCCCCCCAACACATGACGGGCCTTTCGACCCAGGTCCGCACACAGCGGGCACCGCGGCTCAGGTGCCGTGCACTGCCGCAGGACATGGCTCGTTAAACCGCATTGGAAGCAAACTTCCGAGCGGTCCTTCTCAGAGGAGGGGCAAAACTTCCCCACATGTTCCGCGCGCAGGCAGCGATAGCACCGGAGAAGGCGAGCTTTAAGCGCCTCCACTTGCGCCATTACCCACCCCATCCTGACCTTACCGGCGGCGGCCAGCCGCTAGGCCGCCGGGATTGGGCATTAGATCCAGGCCGTCCTTAGTCCGGAGGGAAAAGCCCGAAGCTCGCCTAGTCGGATTAGGAAGACCGTGCCGTCGATTCCCCGTACCCGGACGTTCTCGGGACGCGAGGGACGACGAACCTTAACACCGGTCTTCGCGAGGACCCTCTCTATCTGTGCAGCCAAGGCATCAGCCTTGGCTGCCATGTCCGGACCGGGGACCTGAATCATCAAGTCCCCAGTCATTGTTCGGCGGGGACGCACTTCCCGAATCCCTAGGGGTTCGAGAGATATCGCCAGCCGACACCTCTTAATGGCCTCCGTGAGGTCAATCAAAGCAGACGAGTCTTGAGCCACCACGATTGCGGCAGTCGTGGGGGCCCGCAACCTGACTCGTCGCTTCTTTTTCGCCGTCTTCTGGAGTGGTCCACCCGCAAAGGGGGCCCCAGAAGTAGGTCGGGCTCCAGGGACCGAGGCCCCAGACGGACCCGCCATCTTTCTCTTGGCCTTGCGGCCAACCACCGCGGACGTATCCGCCGCCCCTGACGGGGCGGACGAATCCGGGTCCTTGAGTCCGTCGGCAAACCGTTTCAGGCCGCGGATATACGTCCCTTTTATGTTTTTCGAGGACACCGCCATCGCCTTCACCGACGCTGTCCATTGAACCGCCAGCTCGAGAGCACGGCCCGTCGGGAGGTCCCGGATCACCGTTTCGGTCGAGACCTCCGCACTACAGTCCGCTGCCGCCGTCCGGTCGAAAGCTGCAGTGAGCGACACAGCGGACCGCTTGGGCATACGAATCGCCGTAGAGTCCGCGGCCAACTCTTCCTCCGCCCGTCGCTCGTCATCGCGATTGCGTCCCTCTTTGAACTCGCGATATGCTTGCAGGAGGCCCACTTTTTTGCCCGAAGAGTAAGGCCTGCCTCTCTTCCGGGGCTTAGCGGAAGCCTTTGTTCTCGTGGAACATCTACGGTCGTGTTTGTTCGGCGGCCGGGGCCTCAGTTGCGGCTGCTCCGTCTTTCCCGGCGAGGAGCCCAAAACACCCGCGCGCTGAACCTTCGGGGTTGGAGAGCCATCACTCCCCTCGCCCGAGTCTCCAGCGGTACGCCCTCGCTTTTGCGAGAGGGTGGAGAGACGTGGCTTTGTACCGGTGGTCGGCGCAACTCTCCGATTTCTAGACATCGCTCCGGTGTCGCTGTCAGCGTCATCGGAGCTGTCCTCTGGTAGCGGAGCCTCCAGGCTGTCGCTGGCCGGATAGACGGGCCCGCGATTGGTTGGTCGTCCGCTACCCCTTCCTCATCGTCCGTGGACGCGACAAAGCGCCCACAAAAAAATGGTAGGCGACGCCGGGGCCCAATAACCGGGCTGTCGCCATTCTCCCGACGTGTGGGAGAACCCGGAGGACTCCCCTCCTCCAACTCTATCGCCTGTGACTGCGAGTCACAGGCCGTCGCAGGCGCATGTTCATGCGCCGCCCCTGAGGGGCAGGCGGCGCAAGGCCCGTCGTAGGATGACGACCCGAGGGTGGCTGGGACAGTACTACCCAAGTGCCGGGAACTGGCCGTTCGATCGACCTGTTCCAGTACGTTCTGCTCATCCTTACTAGCCATATTCATAAAAGTATAAGGCTGGTTTTATTTCGGTGTGTCCTTCACTTAGGTCGGTTGCCGTAACCAGGCAGCAAGCCCGACCTGCCCGGGTTTTCTGTCAGAGTTTACCTTCCCTTAGTGCGGCTCCCTCACTGGGGTAACGAACCCGCACGCCCGTAGACACTCCTCTTAGTCTGGTGGGTCATGGAAGGCCTGTCCGGCAAGGGAAGACCTGCCAGGAACCGAAGTTCCCGCCGGCATAGCCAATCACTTTCACACGCAAGCCCGGACCCTACGACAAGGAGGAAACGTCCAAAATTGCCCGGGAATCTAACCAAATCTTTTTTTTTTTTTATTGCTGGTCTGACATCGGGGTTAAAACGACCCCGTCACCGGGACGGGTCCTGGAGCTCTGCTTCAGTGACGGAGTCTCCCTTAAGCTTGAAGTTCGAGCCGTACTGGTCTTAGCCGGGGTAGTGGAAACTCATCCAGCAGGCTAGATGGAAATCGGGAGCTGGTGGGTGCGTACACTGCATCCTTCCTCACCCAGTTCGGTCGCGTGGGAGGCTGATGGTCGCCTCCCAGGCTGGCTAGGCCGGGGTCTGGTGGTCGCCCCCTTCTGCCTAACGGCATTATTCCCGGCGGGTCGAGGATCCTCACGGAGTTTCCGATCCGGGCAATAAGTCACGCGACGGGGAAAGTTCGCCTAACTCGGCGACGCCCCGTCGTGCACTCCGGAAAAGATGTTTGCCCCGGAGCACTTCTAAACCTCAAAGAGGAGTGACTACTGTTTACGTGGGGGACGGGGCGCCCGCTGTGGCAGCGGAGCTGGCCCTTCCCCCTACCCACCACCTGGTGATGTTCCCGTCGCCGGGAGTAAGCTCACCGGCGGGGACGCGCCAAGTCGCGCTTTCTTCGTACTCCCCGAGGGCGCCTCAGGTTCCTCGTGTGAGGCCCTTTTCGGGGGGGCACAGACCCGGCAGTGCTACTGGCTCGGGCTCTCCATCGGGGACTTCGTGGGCAAAGGAGCCTCTGCCGCAGCGGAGTCCCCCTTACGCCCACCAGACGAGGGGGGCACAGGCGGGGCACAGCCAACTCCCGCCGAGCACCACGCATGGGAGGTACACACCGGCGTCCTCCCATGCGGTGATCCGCCGGCAAATCCCGGCCCGCACACAAGAGGCAACGGAGGGCGGATGCGCACTGCCGTACCTGGTGCGAGGTGGCACCACACCGATAACACAGCCCGGTGGGAACGGCTCCTCACTACACCGGTGTCCCACATGGCCGAAGCCGAGGCACCGGAAGCACTGAGTGGGGCGGGCGCGCAAGGCCTCAACAGGCACGGCCACCTATCCCTTCCGCAACCGTCCCGCACCCACTACTCGTCGGGCGACACGTATGGACATGCGAGCCCACAGCGTGTCAAAGTCAAACGGGGTGGAGCGGACTTCCCTCACGCGGACATCGTCCGCAACACAACACCCGGATTCCGCAAGAGACCGGGCCATTTCCTCGCGCGGCCGGGAGGCCCCGGATGCGGACCTCTGCGCATTTCACGGGGCGCTCAACCCGCATCTCTTTCCGACCCGCGAAAAACTCGCGCAGTTTAGCGGCTAAGGCATCCGCCTTGGCCGCACCATCCGGACCGGGGAGCTCCAAAAGAAGAGCCCCGGACAACGCGACACGGGGTCGCACCTCCTCGATGCCGAGATCGCGGACGTCAAACGCTCGACGAGCTTCGGCAAAGACGGTAAGCGGTGTGACACCCTCACCCGTCCCGTGGATCCTCAGCGAGACTGCTGCTCGTGGCGGCACGCGGCCGAGTACAGCCAGTCTCGTACGTTCACGCTTCGCCGAAGCAGAGGACTGGTGGGCCAGACGTCCACCCAAACCACGACTTCCGGCACCACCTCCCCGGAACCGCCCGCGCCCGCCGCGGGAGAGGGGAGGGGAAGGTAACCGGGAGACAGAGGCAGCAGCAGAACCGGTGCCTTTGCGTCGAGCACGCCCACAACCCGGGTCCAGCTATCGCCGGCCAAAGCCGGCGCGGGCGGAAGAACCGAAGAGGGGACAGATGCCCCCCCAACAACCCGGTCCTGGCCGAGACCAGGGACACCGTGCGACAAACTCGCACGGAGGCCAAGGGACATCTCCCGGAGGAACTTCCCCCGGAAGGCAGTCAGCTTGGCCTCAACTAGCAAACCGACTTGGGCCAACAAGGCTTGGTCGGGTCCGCTCCCACCCGAAAGCCGAGGCACAGCCTCAACTACGCCGGTCTGAGTCGCCACACTGTGGGCAGTGACCGGACGACCGGCGGAGGCCAGCCTGCGTCGCCTGCGCCCTGACCGCCGGCGGAGACGGCCAGGACGCCTGTGTGGCGACAGTCGCGCTGGACTTGTCGCCCGCTTTTGCAGTAGCTGCAGCTCCTTCGTCTGCCGAGCGATGCCGCTCGATACTTCAGCGACAAGTCGCGGTGTCGCTCACTGAGTTTCTCGAGCTCATCTTCGAGGCAAGCCGCCCGCTCCGACCCAGCCCTGAGAGCAGCGCCCGCCGCACTCGCCTGCCACTGAACCCTATGATGGCGTCCAGGATGGGTCCACAACTACCGCGGTGTGTTGTCGTCCCTCGGCCGTGCTGACAATGGTTCTAAAAGCCTCGCACAACCGAGAAGCCTCCTCTCCGAGACGTCGAAAGTTGTTCGTCAGCCGGAACTCGAGCTCCGCCGTTTCCTCTGTCGTCAGGCACCCCGTCTCCGCCGACGCGATACCTGGCCGCCGGGACAGCTGAGGCCCACCCGCGCCAGAACTGGTGCCGCCACTTCTGGACGGCGACACACCCATGGCCTCAAGGGCCCGATACCGGTCGCTCACAGCAACCACTGGCTGCTCCCCTCGCGCAACAGGCGGTCGCGCAACTTCGCAGTCGTCAATTCTATCGGAGTGTCTGCTGGACACACTCCGGCTGGCCCATCGTTGGATAACGACGCAGGGGTCTCTGGGACAACAGTTCCCCCACGCCGGCCACTGGGGATCCGACCCCCCTGTGGCAGTAAAACAACACTCTTCTTTTTATCTCCACCCATATTGTCAAAAGAAGGTGGTTTTCTGTTAGGGTTTCCTTCCCTTACGCGGCTCCCCCACCGAGGGAGTAACAAGCCGGCCCGCCCGTGGACACTTCTCTTAGTCTGGTGGGTCACGGAAGGCCTGTCCGGCAAGGGAAACTCTGCCAAGAACCGAAGTTCCCACCGGCATAGCCCTTCCAATCACTCCCACGCTCAAGCCCGGGCTCCACGACAAAGGGGGAGCGTCCAAACGCGCCCGGGAACCTTTTTTTTTAACGAGGAGAAATCCTTTATGGATACCCTGACCCCTGGGGGAAGGTCAGGATTATGTGAGACTCTTCTCCCCCGAAGGGGGAGGTATACCCACTAAAACTCCCCGGTGAGCCTACGCAGCGCGACTAGCGAGAGGGCCCCGGAACCTCAGGTTCGAAAAATCCGGGACCCCCTCCCACGCAAACAAGTTCTCGTGGGGAGGTACTCCTCCCCAGTGTTCACCAAAGCGGCGGCAGAGTGCAGCCCACCCACACTCCGCCGTTCCGACGGTGGGGTTAACGCGGACGGACCAGGGCTCCCACCCTGACCGCCGCAACCCCGAGCAGTGGCGGAGGAGCAAGGCTCACCGCGAGGCGAGAAGAGAGGGGGAGAATCCCCTCAAGCTCCACCCCCGCACTCCCCCCTACTACGCTTCACCACGCCGCACGGGGAAGAGGATGGGAGGAAGTCCCTATCTCCAAGCAAGCGGGGAGGACCACGAGCCCCCCCCAGGAAAGGGGGCAGGACCCCACTGCCGCTACTGGTCGACACCTGGACCGGGCCAGTGGGGCTCGACGTCAGGGGCGCCCGGGAACCTTTTTTTTTTTTTTTGTTGACGAGGGGAAACCTTTTATAGGTACCCTGACCTCTGAGGGAGGGCTAGGGTTATGTGGGACCCTCCTCCCCTGAAGGGGATGCCCACTAAAACCTCCCGGGTGGACTACGCGGCGCGACTAGCGAGAAGGCCCCGGTACCTCAGGTTAGAACAATCTGGGACTCCCTCCCACGCAGGAAAATTCTCGCGGGAAGTTAACTCCTCCCCAGAGTGTATCAGAACGGCGACAAAGTTTGGCCACCCCACGCTCTGCTGCCTCGACTGTGGGGTTAGCGCGGACGGACCAGGGCCCCCACCCCGACCGCCGCAACCTCGAGCAAAGGCCAGGGGCGATACAGTCCGGGGAGGGAACGGGGGGAGATCCCCCCCAAGCCCACGGGAATGTGAGCGAAGACCCCCCCACCCACAGGGAGGAGAGTCCGGCCCCACGACCGGACTAGTCCGCGTCGCAGGAGCCAACGTCCGGCAACAGTGGACTAACATCCACCGTGCCAGAACGTCCGCCCACCAGAGCCTCGGTCCCCCGGCCTTTCGACTTGGAGGACTTCGGCCCCAGTCTGCCCGACTTTTCTCCTCTACACCGCTTAGCGGGCGGAAGGGGAGAAACACCACCACCGTTGGAGGCGAAGGGCGCCGACGAGGCACCAGGACCTCCTCCCCTTGAGGAGAGGGTCCGACTCCGCGTCCATCACCTCCACGACCTACACCCCCGCAAGTTCCACTCCGTCCGGGACCGCGCCCGTCCCAAAGGGTGGAGACTTCGAAGCACCGACGGACGCAGGGGGCGGAACCGCAACCGCCATTCCCCGTTCACCGCCGCCGCCTCCCGCCGGACGCGGGCGAGAGCACCTCCCCCCCATCCGGTGACCACTGTGTCTGCCAAGCCCCGCACAAAGCGGGCACCGGACAGGCGCACTACACCCCCGCGCCAGGTGCGACAGACTGCCGCACCTGTAGCAACACGGGGGCTGCTCCGCACCAGTGCACCGCTGCCTAGAGTGTCCGAACCCCAGGCAACGGAAGCATTGCATGGAGCGAGCAGCAAGTGCCTCAACCGGCAACGACACCTGCCCCATGTTCAACCTCCCCATCCCCACGATACGACACGCCGCCCGCAACGAGAGGCGCGCCCACACCGTTCCTAACCCCGCGGGGGTATAACGTGGGTCCCCGACCCAGACATCCTCCCGCGGGCAGCCACCCTCCGTCGCCAAGGAAGACACAAGGTCCTCCTTGAAGATCTGGGTGACTAACCCCCGAACTCGAAGTTCCCCGAACTTCTGGGGCCTGGTCACCCGCACCTCGCTGCCAAAGAGGGCGGTAAG
>QVOB01008028.1:0-16124 GCA_014839585.1 Pseudomyrmex concolor | reverse complement strand
ATGTACTACACGATAGTAATCTCTCTTGCGATACTGACACCATCGGGCAGTGAGGCTAAGTACTTATCGGACCGCCCTCGTATATAAGAGCGAATATTTTTCTGAAAATTTTTTTCTAAAAATTTATACTTATCAGTTAATTAGCCAATTAATACTGATGACTTAATATGTTTATAATTTCGAAACGTGGAAGAAGACAACTCTAGAAATGATTTTTTTTTCTTAACCTCAGAAACTTTTATTGGCTGTCGTTTGTGGCCAGATTTTGTCGATGAGACGCCGACGATAATTAAAACCTGTTGAGTGCTCCGTGAGAGCAATGAAGTGTGGGCGCTGAACTTTCCGCAAGGGAAGGGAAGGGTTGCGAGAGAGGCGATGAATATTCCAAGGCTGAATGCGCGAAAGGGGTGCGGAGCTAATGAAAAGTACATTATGACTGGCGAGGCCGCCTAGAAATGCCGTAGCTCCGCGGATGGCCGATGGGAAAAGAAGGGAGAGGGAGGAAGAGTTAAATGCGATAATTTGCGTGGGAGGGCGACCGTGAGAGGGTCGCAGACGGTAAACCCTCTGCATTTAATTACGCTTGAAACATGTATTAAATATTGTCGGAGGGTGAGAATGTCGGAAGGGTTGAACCCCTTGGGCTCGTTAAATGAGCAGAGATTTTCCCTCTGTCGACGCTCACGGATTTGCGAATTTGTATATTGAGTGCTCTCCTCGTAATGGGAAGCCCTGGATACCACTCCGGTGATATTGATACGAATCGGGTTTCTCTCGTCGTTTTCTCTCTCTATTTTCGAAAGTGACCAAGATAATCGTCGCATTATCGTATGCAGATTAAATCGCATCGTAGTGATCCTCCCTCTCTCCCGTCCCTCTCAGTTTTCGCAACACACACTTGGACTGTGTGTTCTAAGCTCACATACACGACGGAGATTTGTTGTCTGCGCGCTCGTGCCGGCGGGGGTGGCGGCATCCCGACGCTCTTCCAAGGTCCTCGCTGAGCTATTAATTGTCTCTGTTGATTCATTTGTTCGTGCTCGGCGTTCCCAAGCGAGTCCGCCAATGCGACGACACTTCGATACGAAGGTCTTTTACGAGAGACCAGCTGCGAAAGAGAAAGAAAAAGAGAGAGAGAGAGAGAGAGACAATTGTTTTCTTATCTTTCTTTCTCTCTCTCTCTCTCGCGCGCGCGCGCTTTCTTTCGTTCTTTTTCTCCACCCCCCTCTAATTCGCGAGAAAGCGTCTCAGCCGATTAAAATTAACAGAGTGGACAGAGAGCTGCTAGGCAGGTGGCTTCGTTAGGACGTCGTAAAGTGCCCTCGTCCTCGGAATTTCAAGTGCGCCGTCGTGGATCTGATAAAAGCGCGCGATCGTGGCCGTGTAAATTAATTAAAATCTAATTTAAGGCGCCGCCGTCGGTAGTTTGGCGGCAAATTTACGTGCTCGTTATGATAATTAAGAGCCGGATGGTTTTTCTAAATTTGTTTACGCTCAGAGAGAGAGAGAGAGCGCTGGCGTTTCGAGATCTCCGGCGTGATAAGATATTTCGAACGCGCGAAATTGACACGTGAACAAATAAACGTCGGCTACGTGAGAGTTATTATGTCATCGGAAGAATAGTCTCAATTAGAAATGAAAAACCTTTCAAATCTAAAAATTCAAAAATAAAAAAAAAATAAAAAAATAAAAAAACAAACTAATCAATTAAAAATAATTGCGAGATAAAAAATAATCTTGTAATCGGAGATTCGAGCGTTGGCTCATTGAACGATCTTCCATACGCCGTGGAAGAGATTTGCAGCAATGACCGGAGGCGCGGAAGTGTAGCGACTTAAATTCGTCCGTCAGGAGGAGGGATCAGAGGTTTCAAATCAGTACAATTGAGTACCGCGCGCTGCTCCGCTAATAACTCATTTCCTGCGCTTAAAAATAATACTTACACTCGTAGAGAGAGAGAGAGAGAGAGAGAGAGACTTACACTCGCGCGGCTACATTTCTCGTTGCCACGTTCATCGTGGTGTTGCATTTAAAGTCTTTCAATTATTTTAAAGTCCGTATTATTTTTCTTGCGGCTAAAGAATCACATTTCTTGTGTGTGTGTGTGTGTGTGTGCATTTTCAAACTTGTAATAAGGATATTGGCAAATTTCACCGCGGAATAATAGACAAGAGAAAGAGAGCGACGAATCACGCAATTAAATCAGGAAGGTAAGAAATTTGTTTTTTCTCGACGAAAGAAATGTGCTTCAACGGCTTCAAAATTCATTAGCGACCGATCAACAAACCTCTATAATGCGTTGAAATGCCACTTGTCATCTTCGTTGAATTATTTCCTCGCGCGACGACGGGAATATCGCTTTATTTGTTGTCGGGAAGGATTCACGTGCGTGGCAGCTTCTGGCAGTGTGTGACACGTGCACGTTCGACTGCTACGCTCTATAGCCGACCAGCTTGCGAAGTCGAAAGCATGGCCGTGACCTACCTCTTCAATGACGTCACGAACAACACCTACGCGATTGGAGGAAGATGCGTATACTTCAGAAACAGAAATACTTGAAACGAAGTTAATTTCGAAAATGTTCCTTAGCCAAAAAAAAAAAAATCATTTTTAATTATAATAAATTTCAGTTCGAATTTTACGCGATTAATTGGGAAATATGTCAATAATACGAGTTATACAAAAAATCACGCTTTCTTCGCGGAGAGCAAAGAGAGTTTACGCCGACGTGATCGTATCGAAAACAAACGCGACTTTTCGCGCAACCGTAAAATAACTCGCGCGATGGCAGTGGCCCGTTGCGTCTTTACAACGTTCCTGGAGTCGATGACTCGTTCCTCCTATAATTTCTCTTTCCTCCTCCTTCTCCTTCTCGGTTGGCGACCGTCATCCCTCTTCCCGCCTCAGCTCGAAGGAACGATCGGTCTGTCCGAACGTCGCGCGGTTGGCGCGACTTCGTGGCGTGGTAAAAATAAAGATAAAGCCTGAGGAATTAATTAGGACCGGGTAATCAAGAAGATACCGCTGGCAGAGCCAAGGAAGGTTCAAAACGCCGGGGAGACGACGACGACGACAACGACGACAACAGTAAAAAAGGTGCGAAGGCAAGACCCGCGTATATAAATATTCACTCCTGTTCAACACTGTTCCGAACGATCCGCTTATCCACGGATTGACCAGATACAGAGGAGGGTCCAAACGCCTCCACCTCCCTCCTCTCTCCCTCTCCGAGCTGGAAATCCGAAATGCCTCGCACGCAGGCCTTTTATTTTCTTCCTCGGCGCGCTCTCGCCTTCACCTTCGCGTTCTTCACTCCGCCACTTCCAGCTTTCGACTCCTCGTCCGGCACACTCTCTCCCGGCCGTTTCGTTCGATCCCTCCGCCCGTGAGTAACGGCTATTCCGAGAAGTTGTTTCAGATAGAGGGCTAATTTGTTCGCGTGCTGCCCCTCTCGCGCCGCCGAGACCGGTGGAATATATATGTACGAGCGCGAGGCGTGCACAACGTCTCTTCTGCCGTGAACGCCGCAATCTCTTCTCTCTTTCTTCGTGTGCGTTTCGCATACGAAGAGACACTGTATCGTATTTTTTTTATCTAGGAACTTTGTCGAGTCGAAATAAATTTTTTTGCTCGCGGGAATTAAAAATAATTTAAGTTCAATTGTCGCGTCGAAGACGAGTGTGACAACATCATCTTTGTGAGACGAGCAAGAAAATGTTCATCTCGAAAAACACTCGATGATTTCTCTGATAAAGTCTCGCGAGCGTGCAGCAATCTCTGACCGGGGGCGGCATTTCGAGTGACGGAATATATTGGCGTAAGTACGAAAGGAATTCCCAGCTCTCATGTTTACGCCCAGCGTGGTGCATCACGCGGGGCAAAGAGGGGCGTTTGATAAGCGGCGGCGAGGGTGGTTGTATAACAGGACGCGGGCGTAAGGGAAAAGCGAGGATATACCGAAGGAAGAAGAGGGTGAGTATCGCATGAGTTATTAAGATTCCGACGCGCATGCTCGCGGTTCTTTCATCGATTCATAAGAATATCCTCTCTGCAGGCCGCCCTCCCTTCACCGGCTGCCACCTTCTTTTCCTCCTTCATTTCCTTCAGGTTCTTTTATATGTACACCACCACCACTACCACCATCATCACCCCTTCGACGCAGGAACGTAAGCGACCTTTTATTTCTGGCATCGTTTCGACGGCGCCCCGATGGTTGCGAATATTCACCCGAGCCCAAAGGGAATCATCATGACGTTGTCTGATGATGAAATTTTATACGACGAGATTACGACGTTTGCGTCGCAGTTGAAAAACTGCTCGAAATGTGCGATTGGAAAAAAAAAAATTGTATTCTCTTCTCCCGAGGTCTCTTAAAGCGCGATAAAACATGAAGCCGTGTACAACGCGTTGGGGGCGCGCAGCAACGCGCTTATAAACGATCAGTAGGTAACGAGGGGTGTTCGATCGATCGATCCGGTCGAAGAGGCGACGACGAATCGACGACTGAGATACCGGCGTAAACGATAATGAGCGTGGACGGTAGTTTGAGGGCCGAGGTTACGCCTTCTTGAGAAACCGGTATATACCGGAGGGCTTTCCTTCGTCTTCTTCTTCTTCGTTTACATCACGTGGGCGTGGAGAGAAGGAGGAAGTTCACAGTGTGCGCGATCTCCTTTCGCGAAATCACGTAAAACGGAGCTCCGAGCGTAAAACGTGTTTTCTTCCCGGCGCAGTTTCTCTGTTTGGCGAGAATCTGCGCCACGGACTGGCTCGAGTTTAATTAGCGCCGCGTTTTTTATAGATAAATTTTTCTCTAAAAAAACAAAAAAAAAACAGCAGAACTACGAGTAAACACGTAATTACAAACTCTCAAATATTCATGCCGACGAACGTGTGCGCCAAAAATTTGTTAAAAACTTTCTCATTTGTGTTTTGGAAAAGCACACGCGCGCTTATAACGCGGAAAAGCAAGCGTGTGTGTGTGTGTGTGTGTGTGTGTGTGTGTGTGTGTGTGTGTGTGTGCGCGCGCGCGCGAGCACATTCGTGGGATTTCTAAAGAAGAAGAGGAGGGTGGGTCGAAGAGTCGGTGAAGATTGCAAGAGAGGGGTTGATCTATGCGTTTAATTAACCATAGAGACGCTCCTACCGACTCTTAGCCGCTCTTAGTTCGAGCTGACCGAGGGTGGGACAAGGGCGCCGGAATAAAAGCCGGAGCAGAACGGCGCGCACGGAGGGTGGGAGCAAGAAAAGAAAGAGAGAGAGAGAGAGAGACGTAAGAGACGGAAAGGATTTCGCTATCGCCGGCGAAATTAACCCCGGAGAAAAAACTTATAATGTGTCTTTGCGGGAAAGCAGCTCGATATGGTGTGTCCGGTGTCGGGTTTGTCCGAGGGAAAGAAAGAGAAAGAGAGAGAGAGAGAGAGAACGGCACAATATCGCCGAGTGCATTTGTCGCCGGTAATTAATTTCCGGGATAATTAACGTTGGCAAGCTGACGCTTTGCCGGTGAGAATGAGGTGCCATCGATCACAAAACCTGCACGCTCGTGTTCAATCCGTGATAAAAAAGATGAGCAGAAGCATATACGTTACGTCCTCAGCGCGTCAAAGCTTCTGGTTTTGTGATCTCCCTCTTCTTTCTCTTCTTTTTGTACTTATCTCTCGCGATAGTCTTGAAATATTTTTTGAACGTTATTTTTTCGTAAATATTTTATGTTTCTTTTTGTGAGAGAGAGAGATAGATAGATAGATGCTTTATTTATATTGCGCTCTGGGAAACCCGAGAGAGAGAGAAAGAGATTATGTTATTTTTTTTGTCTCTCACAACCATCTTCTTCTATTCGTCGCGGCTCGTTAATTATTGACATCCGGTCACTTCGCGCCGGAAATCAGAACGCAACTCTCTCTCTCTCTCTGTTGCGCTCTCCCCTTGCGTCTTCTTTGCTTTTCTGGCTTTTCGCGAATATTTCGAGAACGACTCCTCCGCATTTCTGTGTTCCGGCAAGCGAGAAGTTAATGAGACGATAGCAGACAGTTATAAATGAACGATAAAGTTTGGATGAAGAAAGGGAGGGAGGGAGGGAGGGGAGATCCCTTTTAATAGCCGGTGTAAATTTATAACTCCCGGGGCGAACGCGCGTACACAGGTTATGGACTGATCGATTCCGTAGCAACGTTTGATCAATCGCTTTTGATTCTCTCAGCGCTGTACAAATAGCGCTCGCCGAGTAATTAATTCCAACACGTTTGGCCGTTTTCGCTCGCCCGGGTCAAAATGTCAATCTCTCGTTTTCGCAGAGAGGTTTCTGGACCCGATCCATGCCGGGTCCATGAATTATACAAATCGTATCGCGGTTGTGCCAGATGAAAAATTAATAGAGAACACATCTCTTTCTGTGTTTCGACGAAAATAAAACAACATTACCCGATTTAAGAGCGACATTTAATTTTCTAAAAACAATAATTTTAAAAATATTTAGTCCGGAGCGACCGGAGCCAAGTCAAATTTGTTCTTTCTTGTGGGCCAAATTTGACTGATAATTTTATCGCAAAGACTTTTCGCGGAGATTTTTCTCAAGGAGAAACGCGCGAAGAAACGAATTCGAGATTTACGTGGAGCGAGCGGAGATAACCGTTTCTCCGGCGACGCGGTCTCCGACCGTGGACGGCAATTATGTTCTCATTTTCGGAAATTGCTAAGTGCAAAAGACTCACGAAATGCCCGACGATGGCAACACACACACACACACACACAGTACGAGGGGACAAAACGAGAATCGGTGTCCCGGCGACCGCATCGCGAACGACCGTGCCTATAGAGCGTACCGAGTCTCGATTCGGGCGTGACGGGGCCGCCGGGGCAATTATGATAATTACCGGAATTCGTGGTGCGCAATTAGGCCAGAGCGACAGAAACGCACGCTCCGCGACGCGGTGCGACGCGTCGGCGCGTCGTCGATTTTCTTCCGCAACATGCCGGTTTTTTTTTTTTTTTATTTCTTCGTATTATAAAAATTAACGTGGTCACCTTAATTACGGTGGACGACGTAGCCACACGCGCAAGAAGATTGCGTGCGCTTCGCTTTACACTTCGAGCCGCACGAAAATCGTCTTGAAAAAAAAAGAAAAAAAAAAAATTTTCGATTTAAATTTGGTCTTTGCAGATATTTTATTTGTTGCGTACACACACGTCCGACGTTCTCGCAAAACGCACGAGATGACTCAAAAAGCAAAGGCGGCAAATATTTCTCAACAATCAGAAAAAAAGATTCTGTGCAAATTCAAAAAAAAAAAAAAAACAAAAAAAACAACGTCAACGGCATCGAAAGTGTTTCGTAAAAGCGTGGCGTGTTATATTTCGTAAACAGGAACATCGATGCGCGCTGGGCCGGAAGCGTCTCATAATAAAAGAGTGACTTCCGTTGGTGAAACAATACCGTGAGTCGGATTACTGCCGCCGCGCGGCGTCGTCCATCTCGCTTCTTTCCTCTCAGCTCCGCTTTGCTCGCCCGTACTCGCACGCACGATATATGCCAGAGTTACTTTATCCGGCTCTCTCGCGCGCCGGTTAATTTGCGTCAGAAATAATTTAACGCCGTAGAAACTGTGCCCGCTCTTGTCCCCACGTCACCTCTGGCGATTTCTAGCGGCGGCAACCGAGCGGGGAGAGCAAATTAATCGTCACGATGACGATCGCTATCGGAACGACTCTCGGAGCGACTCCGGCCGACATTCCCGGATATCGCGAATTACCATTCCCGATCCGCCGTGTATTATAAATAATGTAGTACATCCTAGTACGATTCAACGCAACGGTACAATTCCGACTGATTTTGTTGCTTTTGCCCTTCTATTTTTTTTTTTTTTTCCAAACAGCTATTATGGTTCAATAAACCGGCATAACGATCGGTAAATCATTGATCGAGCAAGTTTATTTATTCATAAATATGTGCGAAGGTAGTTAATTGAGTGAATTAATGTGCTCGCGAATTTAAACATTTATTGCCGCCGCGCAAAGTGTGCGAATAATAATTTGTGAGGTAACTAAATTTACGAGTTGACTTGATAATTATATTTACATGTAAATGTAATAGTCATTAAACGCGTGTATATATCTCATTTTTTTTCTTCTCTCTTTCTCGCTCTCGCTCTCAGTATATTATTCGATCATTAAGTATAAAACTTTACAAGTATACATGTGTGTATAAATAAATACATTTTTAAATAAATAATTTTTAAATTTTATTAAAATTAAATAAAGATGTTTTCACCGTGAAGCTTTTGTATGAAATAATTTTTGATATCTCCATAAATTTTCGAGATATGGAAAAGCGAAGAGCCGCTTTACACATGAGGGATGATTTTATCCCTTAGAATCGTTCTTGGGCCGCAACTGAAAATTTCTATATTCATCTATTTATCTTCCTTATATATGTGTGCAAAGGGATTGACTTTTTTGATATTTTGTTACAATTACACATTAGAAAATCTCAGAACGATTTTGAACGATCCGGAGACCGCGTGACAAAAAACTTTATCGCGAATTATTTCCCGACTGTAACCTAATCGTCGAACGTCGATTTTCGCGCTTTAATGTCGCGAATTCGCGGCGGACACGCTATGGGCGCTCGCGCGAGACTTTCCGTGCGTTCGCGTATATGCTAAAAGTTGACGCGTAATCGGTTTAACGCGCCGGCATCGCGATGTAAAATCGTGTTTGGAATCGTTCTTCGCAGATGATAGAAAGCGCACAGACACGTGGCCGTGGAGAGCGAGAACGAGAGCGAGAAAAAGAGAAAGAAAGAGAGAGAGAGAGAGAGAGAGAGAGAGAGAGAGAGAGAAAAAGAAGGAGATACCGCGAGGAGGACGTTCCGCTTTATCGGTGCAAATGGGATGCCAGCATGTTTCCATTAATTCAAATCACCGAGTAAAATCGTGCCGTGGAATGTCCATTAAAGTCAAGCGGAGAAGTCGTTAGCTTGTTCGCGACGACATTGGGAGTATCTTGGCGTTTTGTTAGCAACTTTATATTTGTACATGAAAATCGAGAAAAATAACTGCACAACACACGCGC
The DNA here is from genome assembly GCA_014839585.1 of Pseudomyrmex concolor. Taxonomy (NCBI): domain Eukaryota; kingdom Metazoa; phylum Arthropoda; class Insecta; order Hymenoptera; family Formicidae; genus Pseudomyrmex; species Pseudomyrmex concolor. The sequence goes on along the minus strand of QVOB01008028.1, from coordinate 7,052 downwards.
ACACACATTTCGATTTTTCACATTCTCGAAAACAGTTTTCACCAGCGTCAAAAAGACTTTCGCGCGATCCTATGAATTATTTTAATTATATAAAACTCGATTAATTTGTTTATTTAAAATTGTTTGTTTAAAATTATAGATTGTAAAAAAGAAAATTTCACGTTAGTCAGACGCATTTCAGTTTTTACTTTTTAACATCGATCCGTTCGAGTGTGTTGGGATTAGATCATTTGATGTGGAAATGTGCTGAGGCATGAAGTGAATAGAACGGTGCGTTGAACGGATGTTCCGGTTTATCGGTGCATACGGTGCGTGACGTCATGTTTCTTCCGTCGTCGTCGTCGTCGGACAAACTCGCGCCATCGGGACGCACGTCAGAGGCGGTAAGGTAAAACTCTTTGCAATACCGCGCGACTCGGATTTTTTTTCTTTTTTTTTTTTTTAAGTGTGTGTCTGATTCGCACATCAAACGCTGATGAATCGACGACCGAGGCGATCGCGAAACTCGTCTAATCGCACACCGTCAAAGGCGACGAATTTTTATTGAATTCGATTGAAATTACCACCAGCTCGACGTGATAACGTCGACGTTAAAGCCATATTCAAATCGGATGTAAAGTCGTCGTTTCGAAGCCTCGCAAAAGCGGTGCCTGTAATGCGCGTAGATACGTACGGTGTCACGAAGAAGCATTCCAGAAACGAATACGTTACGAGTGTATTTAAATATTCGTGACGACAGAGTCGCGTTACACATGTTAACGTGACACGTCTTTCTCTCTCTCTCTCTCTATCTATCTATCTATCTTTGCACTTTTTTTCCAAGTGTATGGACACGAAATCGGTTAATCGAAACGCGCCGGAACTGACGGGGGAGGTGCGCGCGCGGAAGGGCGAGGAGGGAACGTTCGGAATGGCAAACGTTCCGGTTTGTCAGCGCGCATGCCACGGCTTGTTTCCATTTAATTCGCGTTCGCAAGGCGAACTCGTGCCATCGGAATGCTCGCTTGCGGTCTCGCTCAAGCAAGACACACGGCGCAACCTAATTTGCTGTATTGTCACGAGAGCGCATACGCGGGCCCACCTCTCGCGAAATATCGCGAAATTCAACTCAGCTACGATCCGATAAGTTAAGTCCAATTAACCCTCGTCACACCTCGGAGAAGCGAAACTTAATTTTTAGCCGCAATCGAGAAAACTAGACTGGTCGTTTTGAGTGTACGAACGTGTGTGGGTTGAAAATTTATACGCGCCATAACATTTGCGCAATTGATTGTATACTTTTTTTTTTTATATCTGCCATTAAATGTGTCTTGGATTCTCGATACATAAATTACTCTTCGTTTAACTTAGAGAATTTTTGTTTGTTTTTTATAAATGTAAAAAAAAAAAAAACAAAAAATCACACATTCCCGAGCATGTACGCCATTTGTTTCGCGCAACTTTCCAGTCGAAGAATCTGCCATTTTAATCTCAAGTTATTGATATAACGGACCGATGTATTACACGGAAAGGCGTCAGTTATTTCATTAATGAGCGAACGCGGCTCTCACGTCGAGTATTTATGTATGCTGAAAGGTTGTCTGCTTCGAGGAAGGAATATTTAGCGGCAAAAAGACACTCACGATCGATTATGCCGCGGTTCCTCCGTCTCTTTCGTCTTGCGCTTCGTGTAATACGCGGTTCAAACTCGCGATCGCGCGCTCATGCGTGAATGCGGAAATCGCTTAATTTCAAGCAAAGCGCACCGCGTAAGGAACACATCGCGCAAGAGGACAGAGTGCTAGAAACGGGACGTTCGTCCCGTCCATTTCCATTCCCGGTGTATACGCGAATGCACGTAATAACCGCGCTCTAGAACTTCTTCTATTAATTCACCTGAACGTTTTATTCAATCGGAATTAATTCATTTCCGAATGCCGCATCGGCGATTTTGTTTTTTGTTTTTTTTTTTATTTGTTTTTTTTTCCCTCCCGTCTAGAAAACCGGATTATGCATATTGACTCGTGGAATGTATAAATAACACGTGGAAACATGTGTTTCCTTTCAACGCGAACCCATAACAGTTAACTCAACCGGAAACTTCGTGTCGATAAGATACGAATCAGAGAGATTAATACTACAAGCAACGTTATTACATTAATTAAGATATTTTTCTTCATAAAACACGAACATATTCAATATGCATAAATTCGCGGTAACGCGATAAGAGCGGAATTAATGTTTCTGGTTTTCTCTTTCATGATTTTTTTTTTTTTTTTCTTAATTCCAGAGTCGATTTCAGAACTAATCTGAACCAACGCGTTTTTTGCATTTAATAATTTTTATGTCAAAAATTTATTCTTAATTCAGAGTTAAATCCCGCACAATAAGATTATTTGCATCGCAGCAACGTTTTATCAAATTCGAAACGTAACTTCGACGACTCACGAGTTTTTCTAATTTTCTCTCACGGCGATTCGCGTGGTTTCTGTTGTTTCCCGGACGTTCTTTTGCAACGGGAGAGAGAAGGATTCTCGTCGGGAATTGCTTAATACCGAAACGCGACACAGAACGCGCAACGACGACGTCGCGCGATAGAGAGGTAAGAAAAGAGAGGAGACATACGTTTCGCTTTATCAGCGCGTACGGCATGCCGCGGCGTGTTTCCATTAATTCGCGTCGCGGGGCGAACTCGTGCCGTTGGAATGCCCGTTGAGGAGGCCCGAGGAGAGAAGTCGTTAGGCTGCGTGCCGTTCGTTCGTTCGTTCGTTCGACCGGCAACCGGTTTTCCCATCGAATGATTCGTCGTTAATTCGCCGGCGCGGAGTAAGTAATCGCGCGCGCGTCTCAACGACCACCTCGGGTGTGTTACACGGCTGCGTTTACATCGTGCCAACCACGGAATTTACCGGCTTTTACCCACTTCTCTCTGTGATCGGGGGAGAAAAAATTTGAACGGAAAAATTAAGAACTCTTTAGCGCGAAACTCGGTTGATAAACACGCGACTAGCGTTTTCGCAGCACACACACACACACACACGCAGGTATATGTCGACTTTTAATGCCGAGCACGTTGCACAAGTTCGTAACATTCGCGCGTTGCTCTCTCGTAATTTTAACATCAAGATCCCATCCCCGAGAGATGAAACGTATTCGCGCATTAATCTCGCGGTCGCAAAATACAAGATCGAAGAATGTAAAAAGAACACAACAGATCTGCAATATTGGTTGACATGTGCGCGCGATGTTTGCGCGAATACGAATCGCTGACTCACATCAAGGAGGATAGTCAAGAAACGTTAAAAAAAAAAAAAAACACCGATACACTACTGTAATAATAATGTAATTCTCTCGTGAACTTGTTAACTTACCGAATAAGTTCGCCAGCATAGAACTGGAAGCTCGTCCTGAAACAAACATGCGTGTGTAAATAAAAAGTTTAACGATTTCTGAATTACATCTGTCATCGCGTTATTACGCAAAGAAAACGCGGGTCTTTTTTACTGTGCAAATAGATCGTAAAACAAAAAAAACAAAAAAAATACGAAAAAATTACCGCGTTCGGGTAATCTGTCTTCTTGGGCTTTCAAACAACAATGCGCACCAATCGCGCGACAAACTCGCGATGTATGTATACGACGTATAGTTTAGAAAACCGAGAGATCTAACGAAGATAACGAACATCGGGAAATAACTCAGTGAGGTAAAATCTAATTTAACGTGACACGATTTCATGCAACGCGCCTCCTACACGCGATGTCACACACACACACATGATGACTATTAGATGGTATAATACTTTCTACCAAGCGAGAAAAAAAAAGGAAACGTTGAAAACTTTTGATATTTCTGTGTAAATAATTATACAAAGTTTAATGTTTCATGTGTATAGATATGTGGGATCTTGGGGGTGCTAGCGCTATGTTAGGCGAGGAGGGAGGACGGGAGAGAGGCGGTGGCGCCACGCGGGCTAGAGAATAGAGAGTAGAAAAAAAGTAAGCGAAGAGTGTGAATCCTCGGATGTAAAACATCGCGTCTGTTTCTGATCTTTTTGAATCCCACAGATATATTAAATTTTCATTTTTGTTTACATCGTATTTTACTCGTCATGGTCAACGTAAACTTGTCTTCAATGAAGTATACACATTAAGCAAAAGCTAAGCGGAAAATTCTAGTTCGATTATGCAGCACGTCTCGTAGTGCTATCAGTGCGCAAAGGATACGGCTGCGCACTCGATCCTCGTCAATTTTCCCATCATCCAATCCTTTTTGGTCGACTCGCGCGTAAGAACGCAGGTTATCGCGACGCCGTGGCTCATTACTGCCCCCCCTTGAGAATTTTACGATAGCTCGGGGAGACTCGAGCACACACACGGTTCACACTTTGTGTTCTGCGTAAATGTTCCGACATCTAAAGCGCACTTACGTGGAAGCGATAGAACGCGCACGAATGAAGGGGTCCTGTTGGCGCTCGCGCAGACGACGACACAAGCGAGAAAGACACTCGCATTACTTGCACGCACGCACGCGCGCGCGCGCGCGACACAGCCGTGTTATTATATTTTACTTTGGCCGACGCGCGGAAACCCCGGGATAATTTGCGCGAACAAGCCGCAATTATTTAAGGGTGTGCATACGTAACGAGAGGTAACTCTCACTCTCTCTCTCTCTATCCTTCTTTTCCCTTCCTCGGCCGAGTACTACTAAGGGGGTATTCCCGCGTTTTACTTGGGACGCGCGGTCTCTATCGATTCGCGTCGCCGTGTCGAAGCCGCGAACTCGTAACTTCTTCCGGGAATCCGCTACCCTTTCTTTAAGTAACGCGAGATATGCACGCGGGAACGACGTTTGCCTTGATGTTTGCTCTTCGCCCCGGGGAAAGAGCTCCGGTTCAATTTTTGCGAGTCGCGAGAAATTTGCGAGCGCGGCCCCCGCAAAATGCCGATGTAATTCCGAGACGCGAGATCGAGGCGCGAGATTCGACGAGATCGCGTGTAAAGAGCGTTTGTGTATGTAAAAGTCAGTTTTGTCGGTGTGATGCAACAAACGCCTCGTCCTCCTCCGAAAGAGGTGGAACGACGGCGGAGGAGAAGGAAGGGGCGGCTAATGCAAACGATTGTTTATGTGGAAATATCGCAAAAGTTTTTTTCAGCTTCGCGAAGGTGCAACTCGCGATTCGTCGCTCTCCCCGTGAAGTCCATCATCGTGCACGATATTACATCGAGGAAGGGGATGATAATGGCCGGGTTGATTCGTGGGGTTAATTATGATTCTCTGCCCGGTATCATTGTTATATCCCCATTATTATGAAGGGTCTCTTGCATTAAATTTTACTGCGAAAGAAAAAAGAGAGGAAAAGCTATTAGGCCATTAAGATAAAAACTGTGTTCTACTTTGCTCAAAGCTGTAATTTTTTTCTTCTCTTTCTCTCTCTCTCTCTCTCTCTTTTCATTTAGAGATCCATCTTCGGCTTCGACACTGGACAAATTTGCATATTTAAATAGAGAGCGGACACGGCAGAAAGAACAATGACGCAATGGAATTATCAATCCAGAAACCTGAAATGTGTGCGCGCCCCGTAATACGCATATAAAAAAATGAATTTGAATATAAAAAAAAAAAAAAGAAAAAAAAAAGATACGAGTTGTTGAACCGCTCGCGAGATGTTTTCTTTTATTTCTCGCATCCGAGAGAGTTTTGTCTTTTCTCATCATCGCTCGAATTATCTCTTTTGTTTTCCGCAAAAATATCAATTTGTTATTTCGAGATCGACCGATAAACCTGGCTCGAACGCACGTATCGTATTCCGGAGCTAATGCTCGCACGCGGCTCCTAATCGTCGCACGTACGGTTGTTCGTGTGTTTACCCTCGCACACACAAATACACGCGCGCGCTTACGCACAGACGCACGACAAAACACGTTAGTGTAAGAGTGCAGTATGGCACTAACGCCAGGGTGGTAGTTGGAGTGGCTCGGGGGGTGATTATGAGCGAGTAAGTGCCCGCCGTCCAGTTTTTACCACTCTCTTCTACCCTCCTTCCCTACATCCAGGCTGACCGTGTTCTAGCAGCCGCGCTGCTACACTCTCACCACCCGAGACTCGACTAAACCACCAACGGATCAATACGCTAAAACATTGCCACGTCGAGACGCCGCCGTGTAAAACCCGAAAGAAATACCGTGGCGGGGGCAGTGTTTTCCCTTAGCCGGCGGCCACACCGCGTCCTCTCGCCCTGCGTCCGCGTAGCTAACGAACTTCCGGTTTTCGACCCTTTTACCGACCAACTTCCCGCGCTCTCTCCCCGGCTCGTTTCGTTCTCTCTTCCCGCTCATCCACTATCATCTTCTTGTACAACCTTCGGTTGTTTGGTCAGTAACCAAAATTTACGCAACGCGGTCTCCTCATTAAGCAAGACGTAAGAGGATCTCGCGTGAGATTTCTTCGTTGTTTTCCCTCGGGGAATTAGAGGGAAATTGATTATTTATTTTTTAAGGATAAAGAAAAGATTTCCCGGGATGTTTAACGAAGTTTTGTTAGAAATCGCAAAGCTCCCTAATAATTATTTATTTAAGTTTTGTTTTCATTTGTCTTTTAACTCGTTTTTTTTTTTTTTTTTAGTTTTGTTCCGCCATCTATTTTGCAAGTAAGTAAATAACTGAATATAAATAAATAAAAATAAATAAGAAATGCGGTACGAGCAACGTACTCGTAGGTCTTGTACTCGTTTATAAATGTAGTAAATGTAGTAAAAATTCAAACGTTTCGATCATCGTCTGAATCTTCTTCAGTGAATTTAGAAATAAGGTCGAAAACAGATTGGGCATCTCCAGAATCAATGCTCAGATCTTTAAAAAGGATTCAATGTCAATATTACACGTAGATTTGTCAACTGTAACTGTAACACCTCTGAGCATTTCATCATCAATCCTTTTTAAAAATCTATTTTTAAAAAGGCGCCAAGTGATTGTGACTTCAGTTACAATATGTTGACAACTCTGTTTACGTGTTTGTTATTTCTTTTTGACAATCGATCTTTTTTAAAAATCTAACCATTTATTCTGCAAGTGTGT
>QVOB01008027.1:0-15541 GCA_014839585.1 Pseudomyrmex concolor | reverse complement strand
CGCGCGATATTATTGTAAAATAAAAATCCGACGTTTTAATAAAATTGTCAATCGGCGGAAAGTTTCAATCGCGCGCACACGTCATTCATGTTTTCGTCGTCGTCATCGTCGTGACAATTGCTCGTCGCGCGAAATCATTGGCGCAACGTATGCGAAATTCATTTCAATTCGTTTATTGTATTCGCAAGAAAATTTCGCGCTTTTTTTTGCGGACATCGCATTACCGACACCAGTACGCGAGAGATCGGTATTACGCGATGTAATTGCCTGTAACACCAGTTTTTGTCGGATTTATGGAAGAGAAATTGCTGCAACGGTGCGTCGGAATGCTTGAAATACGCGGCGGGCGACAAAAAGCGGCACACGGACTGATTAAATATTAAATTTTCGCTTTTCGATTCTCTTCTTTTTTTTTTTTTTTTTTTTTTGTACTCGATTAATTTGTACCCTTCAACGCGCGTGCACGTGCGATACTTCGCACATTATCCGACGAGTTTTGTTCGCGAAATTTACCGTAAAAAAACCTTTTATGCCACTCTCAAAAAAAAACATAAAATATCTCATTTGGATTGCATTTTAAATAAATGTAAAAGTTCACACGTATTATCACCACAATACACGTTATTTTAAATAACACACATGAATAAGAAATTGAGCTTAAAAAAATTTCTAATAAAAATTACTGTAAAAAGATATTAAAAATATCGCATAAAAATTCATTTTCAATGCACAAATTTTCTTTATTTCGTTTTTTTCTGTGACGATTTCATTGCTCGAGCACAAGGAAAGATATACGAGAACAAAATCTCTTACGCACAGTTCTCCGACGTTCGTCTATTTTTTCTTGCCTTGTGCTAACATTTAAAGATTAAATTCGAAATGTAGTCAAGCAATGTGTGCGCGCTCCTGGCGCGTTATTTTATCAAGCTTCCTCTCGCTGTGCAATTCTTGCGTATAGTGCAACGTGCGTTTTTACTTCGTTAACTGTTCTCGGTGCGCTTCTACATAATACTGGGTGTATAATACAGGGGGAAATTGTGCTACAAAATTTTATATCGAATTTGTACACTCTGTGCGACTACGCGGGTGTTTGTTCAAAACAACAACGAGGATGAAATTTACATGGGGTGAGGAGGAGGGGGAAGAAAATTCAATAAACCGTAGAAACTACGTTACACCTCATAGTCGAAGTCGATTTTCGATATCAAACACGCTCCTTCACCTGCACTCTGCAAAACGTAAGACGCGACAAAGTTTTTCAGATTCTATATATATATTTGCTGCTGTGGGGGGTCGTCGATCATTAGAAGATCGATCGATCGGTTTTTTCTGATCGGTCGGAACGTTTTTTCTGCGCGCGATCGTGACGTGGTCGTTAAACGATGGCGGTAGCAGCGTCAATGGAAAATTTTCTTTCCCGACATCTTAAGAACACTCGCTTATCTGCTGTTACACAGTGTTTCCGCTTTTTGATCGATTGCGAAGGCAGTGTTCTACTCTGTGAGTTTCGCACACTGTATTGAATAACTGTGACAAAATATAGTAATCTGAGAATATCGCTCAAGTCTCGAGAAAAAAAAAACAAATTATCTCAAAGAGTTGCGAGATTTTTATTTTATTTTCGAACAGGGTATAAAAGCGTATATTTTATAGAAGAAAGCACATGTACAAAGAGACGTGTTTTAAGAGCAAGTTTGAAAATTAAACCGACGGAAACATTCGAAAGCCCTCATAAAGGATTTCTGGAAAAATTTTCAATATCGCAAAACACGATCAAAAAATTTCGAGTAAAATTGCAAGACCGCGGCGCGGCTTTCAAGAGTGCGATCATTTTAACGCGTGTTTTCGGTCTCGTTTGCGCGTAACCGTATTAAATCGTTCAGTCGTGTTGTTTGCATATGTCGACCAGACTTGACACGCGCAAAGACTTTGCAATCGCGGTTTCACGGAAGGGCAAAATAAAGAGGCGGAAATACACCGCCGCGCTCCTTTGATACACACACCAGCACACACGACCGTTTTCAGAGTGCAGGCGCCAGGCTTGGCGAAACAGGGGATCGGGACTGACTTTTCGTTGGTCAGCATCAAAGGGTAGTGTGTGGAAAGAGAGAGCATGCTGTGCAAGGTAATACCGGAAGTACCGCTTTACGTCGGGAAAACGTTCGGCTGAATTTCAGGTGGCCGAAGTGCGAGACGTTCGCACGAGGATTCGGACAATCTGGAAATACTGAAATCGATTCGATGTTTTTTTTTAGAGCACGAAAAAGAATTCGACAATAGATTAAGAAGGGATACATGTTGAGTTACGCGTGTGGGATCCAACTTTCGCGCGAAAAATATACAATGTTATTTTTCTTCTTTCTCATTGTTGCTCTCGGATTTGTACATGAGTTTCGGGTACTTCCGGATTATCCTGTACAAGTTGCCGACATTAACTACATACGTGAGAGGCATGGTTTGCATATACATGGTGACATCGAGCGGCACTCGTACAATTTGGGATTGCTCGTTCACGGAGAAGTCGCAGATGCGAGCTTTCCCTCCAGAGGAAATCGTGCGTCCAAAACGGAAACATACGCGATTTTCATTCAACGATCGTTCTTTCGAAAACTTTACCGAAACGTTCGCGAAGCACGAAACTCTCCGTGAGTCTGTTCGTGCTTGCCGAGTTTACTTCCGGCACGTAAGACGTCACAGTAGTGTGCGTTATAGCCATTGAGAGGAGGGAAAGGACATTTAAATATAACATCTTTTTGCAACGTTGATATATATATACAGTTAAATAACAATATATATACAAGATTTAGTCTCACAATTGTCGTACAACTCGACATATTTTTATAATATTATTATTTTACTAAAGAGATAAATAATATATTAAGTATTTTTTGCACTTTATATTTTTCTGATATTACCGCATTATTTGTATTTTGTCGACTAATAATTTATTGAAAGCCACATGTTACTTTCTAATAAACGAAAATCAGTACTTATCGAGAATGTCGAGAATCCTAAAAGAAAAAAAAAACAAAGTAAAAAAATAATAACGTTAAAATTACATCTTAACTAGCAAAATGATTGATTTTCTACACTAAGAATTTCTTTCGGAAATTTTTTTTTATCGGCTTAAAAAATATATCTCGTAATAAATCCAGTATATTTTTATCGACATCTCGGAATCGGTCATGCGAAATTTTATTCACGCAAGCGAAAGGTTCTGTGAAAAATTCACGACAAATGCGCGCGAAGGTAAAAACATCTCTATTCCGTGAACGTAAAAAGCACCCAAGTTAATATAAATATCAAGAATTCCATACAATAATTAATGATCGCGGTATTGAAGTGTTTCAACCTCGCGTTGGATTAACTCCAAATTCGGTACCGGCACCATTTTCCCGGTTTACTACATCGCGAAATCAATACCTGTTCGCAACAGATTTTTTTTACCCAAAAATCAAAAGTTCACGCAATATAAACGCAGGTAATAATTATTTTAATTAAACATATTTATCGTACATGCAAATGCGCGATGAGAAGAACTTCGCATATGAATATCGATTAAATTTAATAGTCGCGTACATATCGCGGAGAGAAATGAGCGTAGCGTTTGTTGAAAATTGTTTTGTCAGACGGGATAAGAATTTGCAAAAGTTTTGTGCGCGAGAGACGCTCGGTCAAGCAATTTTTCTCTCAACAACTCTCGGAGCATTCTTGGCGGCGGCAGCGTGTGCTACAGTAGTAAAGTCGCGGCGACGAAATTTCCGCGTTCGTGCTGCCGTACAGAGGCGTCGCTCGTTCGCTCGACAAGAGGGAGGATTTTATTATTTCTTGGGCGTCGTATTTCGCCGCGTTTACTACGGAAACGCATCCCGCGCGAGGAATGTAGCGTAAAGCGCAGATTGTTACGATCAATATTTGCCAGATGCACTTTCCTTAACGCGAAGCGAGAGCTCACGAAAATCCTCGAGATGTAGAACCTAGATGTTTTAGCGCGACTGCACCTTTATATTTTTTATGTCCTTTGCATAGTTTTATACACGTCTGTCGCAATTTAACGTTTGGAATTTTTCACATCCGTCTTATTTTTATCCCTCCATTACTCGGATGGAGATTGACTCGAAATACTTTGCAAGAACGTGTAATAAAAAATTTTACCGAATTGACGGAAAAACAAATCAAAGCGACGCGGTAACACAACCAGTAAATTTAACTCGTTCAAAAGTCAATGCCGTTCTTTCAATTTTGATGTTTTTGTTCGTTAAATGCTTGATCAAAAAAATGTAATTATAAAAAATTATTATCCAAGACAAAATAAAAACACTTATCGAAAGGATCAACATGCTCGATCACTAATATGTTGCGTGAAATGAGAAAGTTCGAAGGAACAAGACAACTTTTCATAAATTTATTTCTTTACGGTACTTACTTACGTTTCGACGATTTTATACGTTGCCAATCGTATAATTGTGTGTGTCTCGTGTGTGGCAGTTTCAGGCGCACGTTTTACGTGCGCGTAAATGAAATTACGGCGCCTGTTGTGAAGGACTATAAAAGGGAAGCTGACGCAGAGAAGCATAGCATGACCATTTCTACCAGACGTCTTTTCTTTTTTATACCCCCGTACGGTCCAGTTTCCGTCGAACGTTCCGCTAATATCGTCACCAATTGCGTTGTGCGTGCATGTGCATACGTTATGCAAGGCATATGTCGCGCACAGGGTATTCCAGAAGTCGCGGTCTTTCTTCCCGCGCGATCGCGGAAATTTAAATTGACGCAAATCACAATTGAACGCGCGACAAACTCGATCGGAATTGGGATCGACTGAGTTTCAAACGCATAAATAGAAACGAAATTGTTATTTACTTGAAATTCAAAAATGCAAAGTAATAAATTTTTTTCAAAATTCAATACTTTATTCGATGATTTATTCGAAATAGAAAAAAACATATATGTAATCAAAATAAACCATCGCGGAAGAAAAAACGCGAAATCTGGAACACCCGGTACGCGAGCGGTTTTAATAGGGCTTGAAAAAATCGTCACCGTCTTGACGTAGTTGACGGTCTCGGCGGTCGCCTCGGTGAGGGCCCGGCGTAGTCGTGATCGTCGCACCTGCGATAGCGTACGTGGACAGAGTACGACGCCCTGGCCGCTCTGTGTGCCGGAAACGGCGCCGGCTGATGCTGGGCCGGACGTCGCGGCCGTGGAGGAAGGCGCTCCCGCCGCCATCGTCGCCGAGGACGATTTGCACCACCATGGGAACTATAGAGGCGCGTTATATCGAGATAACACGTGGTTAATTAATGGTATTCAGATCTCTCCCGTCACGGCGGTCGCGGTGCACGTGTGGACGACGAGACATGACACCACAAGTGCAAAGACAATATAAAAGACAGAGACACGTGTGGACGGACACGGAAATTGGTTGCGGCAACAATTGTTCTCGCGAATCAACCACCATCTCCGGTCAAACGGATCTAGCTGTGTAACTTTTTGATTCATTGTCAGCTATATATGTATATATATAACACAATATATATATAACATAATATAGTTTTTACAAGTGGAATTATCTCTCTCCTTATTTTTTTTTTTTGTTTTTTGTTTTTTTTGTTTTTCCTCTCCTTATCCTGCGCGCTTCGTCCTGAGAAACCCGTCGCGCGCGGACTTCTCTATCTCCGTCGTTTTCTCTAAACAAGCTTCTCGTTATCTACGCCGACTGCTACTGCTCGACGCTACTGCTAAGACGACTAACAATTGTTGGTCTACGCGAAATCAGCAAAGAGGCAAGTCAAGTGCGGGCACGGCGTTACTTGTTGCCAAGTGACAAACACCAACCTTCCGTAACAAGCACGTAACACAATGGAAGTGGTATATAAGCGCTATATATATATATAACTATTCTCATGAAGACCTGACGACGAGAACTGCCATGTTGCCTCGTAAGACTCCTTAAACGTTGAAATTTGTATGCGCTTACCGGGTTGAAATTGAAATATAAATAGACTTTACGCGGAAATTTAACGAGATTGACAAACTTGCTAATTACATACAATTCCGTTGAATTAACAATACCAACAATATGACCGAGTATATATTGTTTTTTCATCAAAAACTGTTCTGGATATTGTTGGGAAAAAATTATCGCGTGACGTTATCAGCAATTTTAATATCGTTTATTTGTCTGTTAATGCGGAAGCCATATCGTCTATTTTTGTTCCGCCAATATGCGGTCGGCACAGTAACGATATCCTGCCGAGGATATTAATTTAAACAGACAAACAAACAAACTTTCGGTATATTCCAATGTGCTCCGTGCTTCCTGGCCGCGGGCTAGTTGCCGCACGCGAGCACCCACTTATTCATAGTCAACGACGAGTCAAGTAGGAAACAAGTTTGCAAGGAGACGAATAGAGAAAGCCCCTTTGAGCATCTTAGAATGTCCTTCGTTATGTCTATATCTCGAGAGCGAGAACTCACTCCGTTCTCCGTCGCACTTGACTTATTGTGAGCGAAACTGGCTTTGCCATTGAAAAGTTTCGCTTGCTAGAAAAAAAAAAATCTCGTTTCTAACGATATATTTATTTTCCAACATCCTAATATTGCCATGACGATCATCCGCGTATTACGCGTCGTCAAATATTTACAATCGATCACTTATCAATTTGCTACATTTGATTACTCTAGCACTACTTTAATCGCTACTATATGCGCGTATTCTTTACATTTGCCTTTTGCTGACTCCATGTAAACCGATCTAGGGGAATCAGACTAGACTAAAGTCGGACTGGTCGATTGCTAGTTGATCGGGGACGAGGGGGTGGAATGAAATGAATGACGAACACTCTCGAAGACACGCTCGATGAGGAAGGAATTGTTAAGAAGAAGGAGAAAGAGAGAAAGAAGAGAGAGGATGATAAATACACGAAGAGATCGTCGCGGAAATGGGAAACCGGTTAATCTGCGTGAAGAAATCGCGAGGGACGAGAGAGGGAAAGGAAAAATATGTACCTTGGCGAAAACGTGGGATTCCGTCGCGTCGCTCGCGTGGAAGATTTACGACGCTCCCAGAAACGAGGAACGTCGGATAACGGACAGAAACGGATTGGCACCTCTTATCGGTTAGTACGTAGTCCCTCGCGCCGGATAAGCTCGTGCGTGAAGACGGAGCATCGGCGATTAATTCTTCAGACGTCGGAAGATCAAATGCAGTCTCGAAGCGGAAAACACTTTCTCCACCTCCCTATCCCCCGTATCACGTTCCGATAGTCGTGAATATAGTCCAATTGTGCACCGAGTTCTCTACGAGTTCTCTACGAGTTTTTCTCTTAAATACTTCGGGATCGAGTTCTTCGCGTGGGAGAAACCTACTTTTCTGACTTCGTACGTCTTCAACCTTGAAACTTATACAACATATAGAGGTATTCCCTAATTGATATGTCGGATCGATGGAAAAATAGAGTACTGATAAACAGAGCACGATAATATTTATCTAATTACTGAAGAAAAATACAACGATAAATATAGACACACAGCTATTTATCTTTTCCCTTTCCTATCCGAAACAGAACATCCGAGTGAGGAACGGACCGAATCACGTTCGTGTTCTATATGGGCTTTTTTTCGCGGAGTTGATATCCTCGCTAAAAGGGATCCGAAACACCTTTTCGCCATAAGTTCGGGATTTTCTCCCGAAGGAGCAAATCTGAGCAATCAATTATGGACGTAACGAAACGTCTGACGCGTTTTTTTGCGGATAATCGAAATCGAATCGGGACGGTAATGATTCCCACATTAGTTTTTCCGTAGGAACACTTAACTTGATTTGTGCTGCTTATATATATACATATGTATACGGCGGTAAACAAGCAATCTTTTTTCGCGCAAAAAAAAATGAAGATAAATAAATAACTACCATCGAGAGTGTGAGAAAAAAACCGAACGCGTAAAAGTTCATAAAATAAGAGAAGTCTCGTTATTATTCATTTCGCGCGGTTATAGTCTTCTTCCGCGTTATACTCGTATATATACGAGCAATTCTCCGTTGATGTTTCCTCTTTTTTTTATAATTATTATTTGCAATGATAAATTGCTCTCCCGCTCGCAACAGTCTCTCTCTCTCTCCCCCTCTCTCTTTCTTTCCATTTATCGTGTGCGAAACGCAAAATTAACACGCGCAACAACCGCGTCCGGAATGAAGAAGCCGAGATATTGATTAAGTTTGCTTCGCTTAATTAGTCGCGCCCCGCTAATTATCGCATCCACACTCTCTTCTCTTTCTCTTTTTCTATTCGCCACGAAGTTCGGGCAGTTCGTTAAAAAATTGCACAGCGGATGTGCAGCAACTTTTCTACGAGGTACCGCGCGGAAGAAGATCTTGGAGCCAATTGACCAAAGTGATCGACAAAGTTGAAAACGAGCGAGAGAGTGTGAAGTAACTCGCGACGACGCAATTCGAACGTTATCCACTCTCCGCGATGGAAAGCCACAATTCGACTTCGCGCCAAAGAGGAGGGAGAGTTCACACCGCGCGGGAAAGAGACAGCCTGTGAATTCGAGAAAATTCCCGATCGTAATATTTTTCTCGTTCGTGTCTTGGAGCGTAACACGTCCCGAGAAAGAGAGAGAGAGAAAGAGAAAGAGAGAAGAACATCACGCGTACGGTATCTCTATGGAAATTAGCCTATTCGTCATCGTTCTCTCGCAATTTTTTGACGCGAGATAAAATACGAGAAAGAAATATAACACGAGAATTTTGTCTCATTATCATAACAATTAATAAACAATTAAAATACGTATATCGATTGACTTCCCGAATGATATTCGGATTATTAACTGCAAAGTAAAAACGCAAAAGTCACGTAATCAAGCCGAACACTCGCAATGGAAATAAGCTCATCAATTTCCAATTAGTTTTCATGTATTTTAATTGGGTTTGTAATTATTTATTACCCGCGGCGTAGAGAAACAAATGAACGCAGAGAAAATGAACGATCAAATGAAAAGAAATAATGATCTTCATAAATAAAACACTCCCGTCTACCCCCGCGAGTTTCAAAAGGTCACAAATTTACTTTAAATTTTACACAATCCTCGTCTAGTGTTTTTTTCCGTCAATTATACGGTCGCATGGCCGTTCGCGGAGGCGGCGATCGCGCGGAATAACTCGCGAGAAGCGGAGCGGTCGAAAGTTATCCTTATGCAAATGCCCGGGCTGTTATCCTTACGGGACGAGTGCGAAATTAAAAGTTCCGCGCGAGCTAATATATGCGAGACGCGCAATGAAAGATTCAGATTTACAGTCTCTCCGTAGAGACAGATCCTCTTCGCGGGCAGATCCTTTGTGTTTAATCCCGCATAATAAGAGGAGCCGCGTCCCCGAAACAAATAGAAAACCGATACTGAAGTTTCACCGGCGAAACTCTCTTCCTCTCTCTCTCTCTCTCTCTCTCTCTCTCTCCTCTCTCTCCTCTCTCTTCCTCGAACAAGTCGAGCTTCTCATCGCTTGCACCCTCGTCTCTCCGCGACCTTCGCGTGAAATATGAAACTTGACTTTAGCAAATTAAGTTCTCGAAAACGACGGGATTCCGCGAATACGTTGTTCGTAGCTAAAGATAATTCCTTTTGTATTCATATAAAAAATAGAGAGAAAGATAGCGGAATAAAAAACTGGCTCGCGATTTTAGGATAAATAAATGTAGTTTATAAATCTTGATTTAAAACCGTATAGTTGCAGCGGTTGCGATATATGGTGGAGGAAACAATTGACCTAGAAAACCGACTGTGTTGCCGCTTTCGAAATATTTGAAAAATCACCGCTCTGCTGCTCAGGATTGTTTATTTTGCGAGAAAATTCGTTTTTCGTAATCTCGTCTTCCATTTAGGTGGACGAGATTACGAACTACTGCCGTGGTCAAAACCTAGGAGTTACAAAAAAATCCCCGCTGGAAAGTAAGTGAAAAACTAAGCAACAGTTGTAACTGAGAGTCTGATTTTCGCCACGGCGAGAAAGAGAGTTTTGCACGGCACCGAGGCGGAAAGAAAAAATGAGAAAACAAATTATCTCGAACATGGAAAAAACGCGTTTGTGAAAAATCGCGAGGACATCGCGATTTCAAAGAGCAATGCGGCAATATGATTTTTGCAGCTGCGAAAAAACGCTGTCACGCATTTAAATTCGTTATAATTAAAAAATGTGAAACCAGGGAGGAAAAATGTGTGTAATCGCGTTTACGTACACGTGATCAAAATGCTAAATACAAAGTGGTCGCTGTACACGCGGTTGTTTTGCAAAATCCTCACTTTAATATCTGTTTTTTTTTTTGTCCTCTTTTTTGTCTATTTTTGCTTATTGATTATACACAGAAAACGTATGTTGTACAAGACAAACGATTCTTTTTTTTTTTTTTTTGCGTAATGAAAGTCTTCTTTAAATTTCAAAATGTAAAAAAAACTGTTTCTAAATTTCGAATGTTAAAACAATATTCACGTAAATCGATTGAAATAAAATACAATACACTAGTCGAGAATATACACGCACGTGAAACAACAATAGAATTACAGGCGTCTCTTATACACACCTGTAATATCACGTAGGACACACACACCGGAATCCATTTTGATTAATCAACTATGTCGCATTTCACAGTGATTACCCGACTCGTGGAAAATGTCAAAGGGGGGGGGGAAGGAAGATTCTCGGTGTAGCGAATCTTCGTTGCATGTATGAGGACCGTACCCTGGTTGGCCATTGGCCAAAACCACCGACAGAAACCTTATCACCGGAAGGATCATCGCCCCGCAAGCGGCGTTTCAATGTGCCAAGGAGAACGTAATTAAACTAACAATGTCGCGAGAACCCGCTCCCCGAACCCGTCCTTTTCCTTCTCATTTTGTCGACGCAAATCTCGTTTAATGATGGCAGAAATTTCGGTCCGCATTCTCGCCCGAGAGAGCTTCTACATGGAATTAAGCAAATTACGATTGTTACGAAGAAAAAAACTAGAGCGAGGCTGATGCCCATCGGGTAAACCAGAAAAAAAAAAACAGTACTAATCTGTGCGAATAAAAATGTATTATTCGTTTCCGCGCAAGCAAAATTTCATACAAGCGCTGGCCGAGAGAACGCGTCTAATATGATTAAAATATAAAAGAAAGAAATATAGTGCGATAATTTGATTGTTGCGTAATTATTTAAAAAGACTTGAACAAGAAAATTCGATATACTACGAGAAACTATTCAATGAATTTAATAGATTTGCTTTTTCCTTTTTTCGCGTTCGGTTTTTACCGCACGTTTCAAAACTTCGAGAGAAAAAGATTCTGCAAGCTATTCGTACATTCGGTCTAAAAAGAATTAAATTAAAGTGTCCCTTTTTCAGTATTTCCCTTCAAGTGATCCTTTCAAGAGGGGTAGTTTTTACAACAACTGCCATCTGTATCATGTCGGCATTCTATGACGGCGAGGTGGCAAAAATCCGGTAAGTAAAATATCGAACGTCGAGCAGACAGTGTTGCGTTCTCCGCCGGTATGACTCCTAGTCTACTATATCCCTTAGGGGTGGTTTCCTGCAGTTCTTTCCACCCTCCGCCAGGTGGCGATGGTCAAACTCTACCGATAAGAATTTATTTCGCATCTTAATTAGACTTGTAGGAATTCCGCGAGACGATACATTAGTGACAAATTTATCGCGTCAGTTTTGCATATATCGATAGATCTTACAATCCAAAAATCTTATAAAAAATCTTTCGATTTTCAGATATGTCATTTCTTTTTGGATTTATTACGTATCATCAAAATATTTGAACTAGCTGTTAAATTGAAATAATCGTCGAGAATCAACAACAAAATTAAAATGTTTAATGTACAAAAACCTTTTATATCTCATATTTAATATATATATTAAATAAATATTTTATACTTTTATAAATTCTATATTTTAAATAATATATCTCTTTTAATTTTGTATCTAACTCTTTTGCAAGTGTTTAATCATTTGTTTTAACTTCACCAATTTTATTGTAAAAGATTTGAATCAAAACATGTTTGGATTACATAAAGTCCAATAAATTTTGCACAACATCCTGCGTATTGTGGCACAAAATTGCCGTTTTTCACATTTAATTTAAATTAAACTACACAAATCCGAGATCATCTTTTATTTTGTCATTTTACATATTTTTAAATATTAAGTTACTCTAGAAATCTGAGAATGGAAGATCGCTAAATCTAGAAATTCACGGAAAAATAAGAATTTTGAATTTCACGAGAGATTCAAAACGCATAAAAAGTATTATACAATCGCGATTACACATCCGGAAAATGAGAAAGAGACAATCTCGACTCGGACTCGAGAGAAGAGATAAACTGTTCTCGCTGCACGCCACGATAAACCATCAACGAGACTAGCCATCAACGACAAACTGGAACGGCTAATAACGCCGTCAAAGGAAAGGAAGATTCCGTCGCGGGTGTTCTGCATGATGAAAGCGGTGCAATCGGCTGTCTCGTAAAGTTCGCGCTGTAACTCTCGATCCCATAAAACTTGCTTTGTGTGTATCTTTTCTCGGCGAGCCGCAATTTTACGATTCCGCCGGGCCTACACGCCGGCGACGTGAAAACCTTCGACGAGAGAGTGCGGAAAAAACAGATATACACGCGCTGGAAGAAACGAAGAAGAAGCAAGAGAGGAAAGAAAGAAATCTGTCCCCCCCAAGAGGGAGATGGGATGAGACAAACGATAAGAGAAAACGGAACATTTACAAAGACACATAAATCACACACCACAACTATGTATACATATATGTATAATATGTTTATGTACATACATACATATATACATATATATCATATACGTGACGAAACAAACGAGAATGTAATATATAACGAGTACAGAGAGAAACACGAATAAAAGAATCGAGCAACTTGACAACAAGACAGTGAACACTATTGTACGTAGAAAACAGACGAAAACACGGAAACGAACACGCAGGTGAAAAACATGCGCGTGGAAAATCAGGAGAGAGACAGAGGACAATCGTTGCGGCGCTTGTTACGTTTTATTAACATCGTTACTCTCTCGGCGGCGCAATGATTTATCGATTTTGAATCGGTCTTTCGAAATCGGCACGTGTATGGTATCATCGATTCTCACGAATTTGCATCAGTTTTCGACAAGCAAACCGTAGATCACGCGCTAATTCAAGTGAACGCGACGCGTCTACGTCGAGAAAAACTGTGTCTAGAGACAAACCTCTAAAAAAAACAAAAAAAAAAAAACAAAAAAAGAAAAACAAATTGACGAAGACGCGTAATTGTTCGTTGGGTCCGAGTTGGTGTCCGAGAAGATAAGTAACAAAACGCGAATATTCCCCCGAGGTTTGTACGCTCTCATTCAACAAGCCCGTTTATCAATTACACGCGACCATTTCTCTTCCTCTTTCTCTCCGAACTAACAAACTGAACAGGAAGTGAAAACAAACAGAACACACACGCGAGAGAGAAAGGCGGACAAATGGAGATATGTGCGGGAGAGTGTCAATGGTTGGATGTGCGTGTATATGTGCGTGTGCGTACGTGCGTGTGTATCACGACGTATGCACAACCGCGTCGACGGTGGTACAGGTGATACACGTCCATGATGTAAGAATACCAACTGCTGCGGCAAGCGCGTCGCGTGATAAATTGGACAATTGCGAATTCGAACTGCAAACTCTTCGATTCTCCCGGGATCTATTATAATTTGCTCGTATTATGCATTTTGCTTCTCCTGGGAATTTTCTCACAACTGCGTGCAGCAATATATTCGCTTATTAGATAGATACATGGGCGCGATATTGAATAAACGTAGAGGTCCACCGGCTGGACCTCTTCTTTTCAAAAGATCGAACTCGTCAAATTTCAACTCTCGGTTCAATACTGATTATTTAGCTCATGTTTGATACGATCAAACGCGTGCTGCGACTAAAATTAACACCAGAGCCTCCCGATATATTTCCTTTTTTTTTCCGGGAATAAAATTTTTATATCACTCGGAAAAAAAACTATTCAACTTCTATGAGTGTCGCACTGTCGACGCAGTGGTATTCTTGCATATCCGTGGGCGATGTATTGTATTTTAGATTTACGAGAGTGAGAAAGGAAGAGATAGAGAAAGAAAGAGAGAGAGAAAGAAAGAGAGTGAGTGAGTAAGTGAGTGAGTGAGATACCGGTGTGTAGAGGCGAGGTCGCGGGCTTACCTGCCGGAACTGTCGGATGCCGCCATTGATCCGCAGCGAGTCCGCTGCGATGCCGGCGATTCCGTCGCCCGGCTCGCGGAGCTGCCGCAGCGAGGCAGCGCTCGGCGCCGCACCGGTGTGCAGCGGGCAGCAACAGCCGGAGCAGCAGCACGCGGATGCCTCCGGTTGCGAGCTTTGTCGTATTATGCGCGCGTTCGGCGACGTGGTGACCAACACCGGTGGCGGCGGCGCCTGACACGGGCAACAGTGGTGACTGCTCTTCACGCTCTCCCTTTTGAAAACAGAAAATTATTACGCGGTTATCGACGAAAATCCTCTCGTCGTCGTGATTATCGGCGAACGAATCGCCGAATAAAGTTTGATTCGTATGTTTTTTTTTGTCGAAAAAAAGGATGCACAAAAAAAACTATTTTAAAATACAATATACTGTTATATACAGTCTGTTGTCTGAAAGTTTGTGTTTTGATTTTATTGTTCGAGAGAGCGAGATTGGTTTTACTCTACACAAAGTTGTGCCGCCGATAGTCTCAGATGCGGGGATCCGATATATTGCACGGGAACCGCTCGTCCGTACGACTAGTCTCACTGAAAACTACTGCACCGCTAAATTGACAGTTCTCAAAGGTACCTTTCGGGCAACGATTACACGAATAATGTTTTTGGATATCGGAGCAATCACATTTTCGAGAGGGTTCCAGAACGCGATAATATGTAGTAACACATAATAGCATTGTGGGATATTATGTATAGTATATATTGCGCGTAAACATCGACGCTTCTCTCTTCCGCCTATTGCGGTTGAACGCGAAGTAACACACTTTCGTCGATGGAATATATTTAGACAACAAGAAGCGAGACTTCTTTGTCTGAGGGAACACCTCCAAGTTGAGAGTTCTCGGCTTATAAGACAGGATCTGTTGCGCAGAGATATCATTAACTGTCGCGCACTCGCGCGGTGACCTTCGATGAAAACCGAAGTCCCGCCGGCTTTTGAATGGCTTCTTACGATAACAATACATCTTTTATTCATGTCTCGAAATACTTTATTTTACGTCAAAAGGCATAAAAGATATTTACATCGCGGTGTAACTCGCCCTTGATAAATGAAACTTCATTGTCAAAGACTCTTTACGTACGAGAATACATTATGAAGAGGACGCGATATCATTCGCCGTAATCTTGTGATCTCATAATTTTATAACGGCCGAACCGAAACTCTCTTTCTCTCTCTCTCTCTCTCTCCTTCTTTTTCTGACGTATATAAGTTATATAAAAAGATATCTTAAGATATCTTTTTATATAA
>QVOB01008026.1:0-26527 GCA_014839585.1 Pseudomyrmex concolor | reverse complement strand
CTGAAAAAAGTAAACAGAAATCAAGAAAATAAAAACAAACAAAAAAAGAATAAAACAACTACTATGAGCTTCATTTTTTCGACGCTGGGGTGTAAAAAACACCCCACGCGACTACTCCCGGGTTAAGAGAGTCCGCGATTAAGTCCCGAGTTTAAACATCCACTGTGTTGAGAAGCTTCGCAACTTCACGCGCGGAGGAATTCATCAAACAACGCACACACGAAACATTTGGACTCGATTCTTTTTAGCATCGAAGTGGAAGTTTGACAATTAGCTAAAAAAAAATGGGCTATCAATTTCCTGAGACTCTCATCTGGTGCTAATAGAGCGACTGTGCGCGACGGACGACAATGATGAGGCAACCGGCTAACGGAACACACACACACATATATATCGGATATATATTGAGCAACCGGAAACTAGTTACTATCGTGTATATGTATCCGACGGTTTTATCGCACTATTCAACCCGCGAGAGATACCGGTGTCAATAGCTGGTGCAACGTGGTTGCCGCGAAATGCGGTCGCCGCCGTCGCCGCAGTTGGGAATTCGAGCGCTCGAAAACGCAAAGCCGGAATTAAAGTCGCCATCGTCATCATCGCGAGGCTGGAAATTTTTGACACAGATATTAACCGGACATCTCGATGCGTGAGAGTCTTTCTCCGAATCTTAAGAAAAATACACAGAAAATCTTGGAAAGTTTATCATGGAAACATTTAATGTATTCTATATATTTTATTTAATAATCAAAATAACAATTGTTGATTCATTTTCAAAGAGAGAAAGAGAGAATGAGAAGTGAAGGTTGCGGAAATTCTATGAGATCGAGAAATTTTCAAGGATTGCGCCTGAGAACTTTTAATGTATTCGACATTGAGTATCTCAGGCAGCCTTGCATCTGCCTTGCATTTCCGTAAACATCGCGTCTCTCTCTCTCTCTCTCTCTCAATGTATTATTCTCGCAGCATTCTCTTTTTTTCTCGTTTATTTTACACACGAGATTTGGTTTGTGATGTAAATCGAATGTTTTGCTAATTGTCGTGTTAGATTCGAACAATCGCGATTTGTGAATTTGAAATAGAAGTTACTTAGCAAAATTAATTGAAGACACTGTTGCGAACTTTTTTCTTTTCAGTCTTCGAAAAGAAAACTAAGTAAATTCAAAAGTAAATTCAAAGCTCTCAATAAAAAACCCCGCTGCACAAAGTAAACTTGTTTATATTTTTCATGTCATTTGTAGTTTTTCTTGTGCAACAATTTAAAATAAAATACAATCTCTCTCTCTCTCTCTCTCTCTCTCTCTCTCTGTGTGTGTTTATAATATAATTGCATATTTATAGATACATCCACGTGAATAATACACATAACAGATTCTAGTCGGTCGCGTGCGCTGTATCGGCGCCTATTATGCGGAGGTAAGTAATATGCAAACGTAGGAAGTATTACGTTTGCAAGCACTTATCGCTTTTACGTAAGAATTTCAAAGAAACACACATACACACAGCGATCTATACAGATCTTAATTGCAAGGTCGCGCGAGATCCCGTTACCCTCGCCAATATCAACTTCACTATTTGTGTCCCACCTTGTGTGTTAATATAAATTAAACATCGCCGGAATAAATAGCGAGTCGGAAAAAAACGCGCTATTATTCATCTCGGCCTCGAGAGTGGCATCCGAAAACAGATTTGCGCGATTTCATATTTTTATTTAATTTTTTTTTTTCCAAGTAATCGTCTCCTCTCTACAAAACAGGCTGTTGTTTTTCCTTTGTTTGATATAATTTGATCGTAGCAATGTATTCCAGCAATGTATTACGTGTTTTGCTCGCACTTGAAATTATCAAGTGCGAGCGGACAAGGGCGCGACGATAAGCTAAAAATGTTGGTAAAATGGCGAGGCGTGCATACGTACAATCGCGCGTTATAAAGCGCGAACGACGACAAGAGGTATATACATACGTAAGGGAAACTCGCTCGTGAACTGACCCATTGGCCCAGATTGCGAAGGCGGTAATGCCCACCGTAGCCGCCACGAAAGGCCGCGTTGCGTGGCGAAGCCCGCGCCAGGCGTAATTTGTATATGTGCCTGTGTTAATTATCGCTGAGAGAAAGAGAAAGAGAGAGAGAAAGAAAGAAAGAAAGACTACATGCGGTGCATGATTTCAACGCGATATTCAATTACGCTTCTTTGCTTCCATTTTTAATCGTCTCTTTGAAAACATTAACATTCTGAAATTTTCTTTCTCGGTCGCAAGTCGTAAAAAATTATTTTATTTAATTGTTTTTAAAAACTTTCTTTAGATTATCATATATAGAACTTTACTGGATCGTGTCGAGTATCCTTGACGTTTTGTTCCTCTAACGGATCCTCCGATTGCCTTGTACAGCGATTTTTCAAAGACAAAGAATGATCTCATGGACAGCCCGCGTGGCTCGTTTCTGTCTTTCTCATTTCCAGGATGCTAGCGCGCGGGGGTGCTCTACTTTGGTATTTTTAAACGCGTTTCCCCCACCCCCTTTCCGCGACCTCACACCGATCGTCGTACTTGCCACCGCGGCTTCCTTCTCTCTTCACAACAACCCGCCTTAACTTCTTTCGGTCTACTTTCTTCGTGCCGACGGGCGCGCGCGCGCGCGCAATCGGGCCGCACAGGTGAGGGTACACTCCTCCGGTAAATATTTACAGTTAACGTCGTTACATAATAAGCGTGTACTCGCGCGCCACTGTGTTCACGGGCCAGTGGATTCCCCTCTTTCCGCTCGGCGCAGAGACGTTGTAAGACGCCGACGCGATAACGGCCCGTTACCTGCCCGGCCTTCGAAACCCACTTGTGAAAAACCGAAATCATTTCGAAGGACCCTGACCATGTTTTGTTTTGTTTCTGTCGCAGATATAACAAATGCGCGTTCTTTTAAAGATCCTAAAGCAAATAGAACATTTTTTGACTAATTTTTTCTCGAAATCAGAAACGGAAATAATCCGAACAACAATATAATTAACAGCTCTGTTGATTATTGTTTATTTTTATTATCTCCAGCACAAACGTCCGGAGTTAAGTTTCAACGTTTGGTGCGAAAAAACGATCGCAAGCTTGATCGCGCCACTTTTGGGTCGACGCGAGATCGACAGTGCCGATAACAATTCATTGATCGCGGGTTACTGTCGCGATGACGAGAGATCTCCTTGACAGATCGCCAAGGTCTTTCCGCCGAGTAAAAAAAAGGTGTGCAGTCCGGAGGAGCGCGAATGAGGTTTTACCTGGAGCGATAAATTCAGGTGCGCAAGGTCGTAAGCCGTCCACGTAACGCGAGTTACGCCGCCGCCGCGTTTGTGTCCGTCTGTCGATCTTTCGCACCGAGGTTGCGACCGAGGGGATCGTTTGTGTAATAATTTTCATCATTCACGACGGCATTGGTAATGCGATCCTTGAGCGACGCCGATCGTTATGTAAACGATCAGGAAGCTGTTCGCGACTTAGTCATCGAAGCTTCCTGGAAATCGGAATGATAAATGAGGAACCGATTGCGAGAGATCCGATCTTTCTTTCAAAAAAAAAAAAAAAAAAAAAAAAAAAAAAAAAAAAAAAAACTGCCAACACGTCGCGATTTGATCGATTCTTTATCATTGCGACGTGTTTAATAAATCCGTCAGAGACTTATAAAATACAATAAAGGAATATTGCGAAACAATGAAAAACACTCGCGCGCGTGCAACGTACACACTCAAAATCGTGATTAAGAACAGTGCGCTTTATAAGGCCAGTCAACGCGCGTCCTTGTTCGATTGACGTCTCCGCGCGTACGATCCCCGACATTTGAAATTTTAAAATTTGTCATCGTCACATCGAACGTGACTTCCGCCAGGCGATCACATTTGATCGGCGTCCTCGCACGTGCAGCTTTGTGTTAATATCAACGACGGAACCTTCGAAACACCGTGTGTGTCGCGTTTCGAAAAACTGCCCTTCGAGTCGGGAATCGAGTTTCCACGGTGACATGACGCGGAATTCTTGCAGATTTATATATAGGTATGTATTTCTTTCTCAATCGCGTTTCTTGCCGCGCAATTGTCGTGATATTGAGAGAACAAAGAAGGCAATTGACGCAAAACGTAACAACGCGATAATAGCGAACAAGACGTGAGATACTCGCGGATTTCGAGATAATCGATGAGGGCGGAGGAGGAGGAGGGAAACGCACACAGTGCGGTTTCCGCGCGATTTTTCCGCGAATTTATGAATCAACCGAGAGGATTAACGTAAACTGCTATTACGTGAGATAAAAATGCGCGTACAAAAAAAATCCACAATTGTGTCTAACGATGTGTCTAACGATGTGTCTTAACAAGGCTATCGTCGACGGAAATTAACATGCCTCGCTACAAAGTAAGCTCTTTTTCAGCTGGAGACAATCTGTTCTTTATATTTGAAAACAACACTGTGAACGATCGATTCTCTTGCATAAGTCGTAGTAACCATTATCATAAATAACAGCTATTATTTAGTAATAAATATCATTTAGTTGGCTGTTATTTAATTTACAAAACAATTGTAAAATGCGCTAATAATTTATTTCGATAATTTATTCTTTCTGTTAATGTTAAAACATAACAAAGGGAAATTTTATCGCGCAATTATTTTCATTGAAAAAGATATTTATATTTCATACTACAAATACAAAGTATTTTATATGATTTTATAATAATTTTATAATAAATCTTATAATAATATGATTTTATAATTGTAAATTGATTGTAAATTTTTTAACTAATACAAAGACCAAATATATCTCAACGCGTTGAAGATTATCTCGTTTGTTACATCGTTAAAAACACAAGACGAAATATAAAAAAAAATTTTGACGAAGGAACCATTGACAGTGACATTGGCATTGGCATTGACGCACTGACAAAATCGGCGACGGCACCTGACGCACAGTGTAATCGGCAAAAGTGTGCGCGCGCGCGTGTGTGTGTGTAGCCACCGGTTTTGCCGAAAGCGTCGGATTAACGCGCTTGGGAGAATTACGTCGCTCCCCTCCCTTCTTTCTCTCTCGTCATGTAAGTGTTACATGTGCACTTTCTTTGTGCAGGAGGAGAATCGACGTGAAAGTTGCGTGGTTAGCGGCTTCCGACGAATTATGCCGTTCGTGTGTGTGCTCGCGCGCATCTCGCTCCGCTCGCTTAAGAATCTTGACCTGGAATGCAAGAACCGTCCAAAACACGATTTCACAATTCGAGGGGACCGGAACGACATAATCGCGTGTAAACTATTACGAATGTAAGAGGTCGAGAGATTATCTGAGAGAAAAGATCTCTCGCCAAAACAAGCCCGACGCCTATAGTAGTTGTGTAGAGAAAACACGTAAATCATTCGGTAAATGGGGCACCGTATAATACGATCTTTTAGCCGTAACAAATCAATAGCTAATATAAGACTGTAGAAAAAAAAACTGTTCGCGTAATTTTTATATTCTTGCACCTTATTTTTTTATCTTTTGTTTTAAAATTTACAGTGTTTTTGTAAAATTACGGAAAATAGGACGATAGGATTTAAACAAAAAAAAAATAGAAATAAAATCAATGCTGCGAGAGTAACCGTTAAACTGATTGTGAAGAGATCGTTTGCATTTTGATGTCGCGCACTAAATTGTGCAAACTGCACGAAACTCGGCGAATTTGCTGAAGGGAGAGGAACGGGACGATGTGGCATCGATGACTTAGAAAACTATGATCGCCGGTCGCGCCAATCTCGCGATGATGATTACACGCAAATAATCGTTCTCATAGCGTACCGCTAGTCGTTTCAGTTACGAAACGAGGCATTACGAAATGAAAGGACGTAATATCGCGGCAATGTAGGCGCGCGAGCTAATGCTCGGGCGCTTTATCGTCAGAACGTACCGTTAGATTTTCTCTCGAGCGCCGACCGTTTTGTCACACTTCTATAAACCAGAATGCCGTCAAATCGCCATTGTGATTGCTCCAAATTCAGATTCCTTCGCGGCGCGCGAGAAATGGCGCGCGAGAGAATAAGTCAGTGAATTGTCCAGTCGAAGATGAAACACGCGCCCGGAAGAACACATTTTACATTTTTTGCGAATTTTGATTTCAATTTTCACTCAGGAATTAATCAAACTGTGCTGAAGGTAAGTTCAAGTGTTTTTTTTCTTTTTTTTTTGGGGAGGGACAGTTGAAAATATAAATGAGCGACTTTTTGTGTGAGTTTTTATGCTATGCTTGTTCCCAATGAGCATTCAATTAAGGCGATCGTTTGAGATAGGTTTTTCAGATTAATTTTAGAAATTGTTCTATGTTTAGAAATTCCTTTATAAACATAGAAATAAACAGAGGTTTAAAAAAAAAATTGTTTAGTCCTCTAGCTGGTAATTTTTATTAATATAATTTCAGATCCGTTTTGTTTATCATCAGATTGTCTCATCAAATGGAGAACTTCTTTTGGTTCATCATTTAATGTGATAACTCGAAGCGAGTCGTGGACTTTTTCTCCCTTTTACAATCTCGTGCGGATTAGAGTGTGCAATAATAAGGGATCTACAATTTTAGATGGAGCCTCCGAGCCACCGAACAGGAGTGTGAGCATTCCTATTTTTTAAAGGAATCTCATGACAGATAATACACCTTACTGAATTGCCAGCTCGGAGACAGAGCGACCCGAAAAAAACTCCGACTGTGTTCAAGACCGGATTCGAACCTAGGATCTTCAGGTTACTAGTCCCGCACAGACCAACTAATCTATAAGCCGCTCTGTTACAAACTAAATATCTTACACGAAATTGTACAATTTCCGAAGAAAAAAATGTGGGAACGTAACTTTTTGGAAAGAAAAAATATAATTTATTCTGTTTTACAATTATAATTTATTCCGTTCATTGTAAACACCTTCCTTTCTCTCCGACAGTGACTACGGGAAGATTCGCGGCGCAGCGTCGCGATTTTCTTCGAGCGCGACAACAACGGCGTCAGCTGATTCGACGCGAGAGACGCAAGTGACATTCGCTGTAATAACTTATTGTTAGTCAATTGTCAAAAACTTTTGACTTTCTCGCTTGAACAAAATATTTTTATTTTTTTTTTTTTTTTTTTTTTCATCTCTTTCTTTCTCCCCTTGAGAGCGTTTTGCACGGTTGCACAGCGCGAAATCGTTTAAGTTCGACAATGAGCGACAAGAAGCGCGCCGTTCTTTTTCTCGCGGCCGCGCGATACTTCCGCGCGTTCTCCGAGAAATGCAACTTATAATCCGCATAATATATTTCATTATGTAAGCGCGATCAAAAGCGAAGTAAAAAGAGGAGCCGCATATATATATATATATACGTGCTGTGCTTCCTGCTTTATCTGGCGATATCGCGCGCGGCTTACGGTGAGGATTTTAACCCCGTCACGGTCAAACTTCCGCGAAGAAAATCGCGGTTGCGTGGCTGGTTAGAAAGGTAATAAGTAAGTGACGGCGAGGGGAAAGTTCCCCAAAGAAATTACGGAGTGAGGTAAGACCGCCTATGTATATGAGATGCATTACACTTCAACGCGCGCAATGCCATTTTGCTCCTCTGTGTAAGTAACGTGAAAGTTGCCCTCCCCTCAATCCGTTGTACGAACATGTAGGCTGGTCGTAGACAGCGTCGCTATGAATCGAATGTGATTGCAAATAAATCGCGATGGATCTCGTTTCTGGATCGAGCACATGTGTGTGTATTGTACGTTCCGCAACGGTTTCGAAAGAAAAACATTTTGACGGAAAGTGGAGCAATTGACGCGCATTTTTTTCCTAATATAGCAAACATTGCGTATTGCCGATTGCAATCGGGAAATTTTAATCTCGATTTTGTCGATATGTCGAGCTAATCGTACAATATTCTATAAAAATAAATTAACGCCTGTTTTGTTTAAAATCTTTTTCTTCTTTGTAAAAAGTGTTTTGTTGTATAAGTTTGTTGTTAAGTACATAAAAAAAGCTTTTTGAAAAATAATTCTGTTATTTACCTCGTCGCGTTATTCAAATAAGCCGCGAGAAGTGTCAGGAAACCTGAACAAATGAAGGCTTTAAGAAGAACCTCGGGAAAGACAAATTTGAACAGTTCTAATGAATTCTAAAAAGAAATAGGAAATAGATTTCGTTAGAGGTCGAGTTTTTTTTTTTTTTTTGACAGCAACGGAACAAATCTGAACAAACGTAACAGTAAACGACACGATCCATTATCGACCCGATGTTTTCTAAAAAAAAAAAAAAAAAATACGAACATTGTGCACCTTAGAGAGATGCACAAACGATTTTGTTTAAACCGTTATTACACGGTTTTACAACCGCTATATCTCGCATTCTATATATTAACGGATCTTCTATCTTAATTATGAGCTACACGAGACAATTGTAGAACGCGTAAGTTTACAACGTCCTGTCGAAACATCGAATACATATTTCCACGTTCATCAACTCACAAACGTGCGAACTCGTTTCACACGAAACTCAAGAGTCGATCATTCATCTTGTCATTTTCTCCGATGCGAAAGCATTCGACGATATGTTTGTTAATGAAAAAATTTCTCAGACACGCTTCACTTTTTCACGATCGAGAGGATCGTGAGTCGATCGAAGAGTCGAATCTACAGTTGATTCGAAAAGTGATATCGATTACCACCACGAGTAAAATTACATTCCAAGATAAAGGAAGCGCGTCGTGTTTCTTTCTCATTAAATACGTGATCGGCAATTTTTATGCACTCGCGCGTGCATGCGCGCAGTTATGCAAATCGGGTGGACTTTCAGGTTGCGCCGCCGGGCTCCGGCAATTCCGTTTGAACGAAACAGCAAAGGTGTCCTTGATCCGCGGCGTGTCATACGGAACGGAACGGAACGGTACGGAACGGAACGGAACGGTACGGAACCCGTTTTTCGATCGCATCCCGTTACGTTCTTCGACGAGGAACCAAGCGGGCGAATAAACGACGCGCGCTTCGCACGCACGTACGTACGTACGTGCGTACCAACGTACAGCGGAGGAGACGCGGGAGGAGAGAAGCTAGTTTTTGAACGGTCTCGGAGAAAGTGCTGGGCTATATACATTTACTGACCTACATTACCTTCGTTTTGCTCTCTTCTGCGTCCTTTCCCCCTCCTCTCGTTCGACTGACACCCACCCGGTGGCGCACCGCCAGCCCACAAATTGTCCCGTTACACACGAGCCCGTTGTACACGTCATCGCCGTGTGACCCACAAAATAACATCCAAGTGACTCCTCCTCTTCGCACGGATCTCTTTCTCTTCCGTTCTCCGTTTGATTTTTATTCTAAAATCGTCGTGCCGCTGAGAAAAAGAGAGAAAGGCAGAGTGAGAGAGAGAGAGAGGAAGATGTTCGTAACGCGGATTAAAAGAAAGGAACAACAACGAGCTCGATGAAGATGTGTGACACAAGATGGGAAGAGGGGGGTCTGCTTCGGGTCGGATTAATGCGGAATCGTTTCACTGCAGCGACATCGATGTTGCTAGTACCAGACCGACCAAAATCTTGCGATGCGCAAATATCCGGGTCAGGTTTCTTCTCGGGAGGGTTTTACATTTTTTATAACGATATGTTTTTACGTAAGATAAGGTTTTTCGATGAAACCACAGAAATTGGTTGACGATAAATTGGTTGACGATAACATTAATCTTGAATAAGAAGTTTAATTGCTTGTTTTTTTTTGCACTGATTATATCGTGAGGACTTGGAAAAAAAACAGAATGACGAGGTCACGTACACACACTCACGTTTGTACAAACGCTCACGAATTGATAAACTTGCTGTTATGACGCTCTGTTATGACGCGAAGTAAGTTAATGGGCGGAATTTCGCGGCTGTTACACTACTTAAGAAATTAACCGACTTTTCGGGCTGTTCATTCCCGCGAAGTTAAAAGGAGCGCGACTATTTTGACTTAAGTCAATCCTTTAAGTGGGTTAAGAGCCGGTGCTGCGCGGCACATGTGTATGTGTATGTGTGTGTGTGTGTGTATGTGTGTGTGTGTGTGGACGAGCAAACCTTTCGACAATAGTTAGAGACGCGGTTATCCGCTTCCCTCTCGGCTAACGGCACCGAAAAAAACCTTGGCATTATTTCCTTTCGCGCTAACGGCATTACTCAATCGTCGTTACGAAACTTGACACATTGTCTCGCGGGGCCCATCGAGAAATTACGTCCCGTAAGCGAGAAAAAAAAGAAACTCACTCGTTTACAAACGATAACACAATCTTTCTCGTCGTTGAATAAAAATAGAAAGCCTCATCTATTCCCGTCGACATATCAACTATTTGTATCAATATATTTACACGCGTTCTATATTTGCATCCTGCGTTCCTTTCGGCGGTAATTATTTATACACCCGCTGTGTTACTTGATGTAACAATAAATTTTGCAACACATGTCATCGCCCAACATACACACACGCACATACACACAGGTTGCGCGAATATATTTTTACCACCCTCCTGGGAATATAATATTTTCCTCGTCGACGTTTTAGCGCGCGCGTCAAGATAAAAAAATATCTATTTTTCTGTATTATTTATACAGAGAGATGATATTTTTACCCTTAATGTATTATACGTGTGCGATTTTAATGCGCAAGCAAGGCTGCCGTTTAGCTGTGAAGTGGAAGCGACTGCGTAATAAATATAAATATGCGCATTTCACCTTTCCACTCGTGTGGTATATATAAACAACACGTCGGGATCGCGCCTCGAATCGCGCCTGATTGTTGTAATCGCATCGCGGCGCGCGATCCTCGCTTGAACTTTCATTCAGATATTGCACAATCGCAATACGTACGAGATGAACACAATCAGAGATTCTCGCTCCGTATTTAAATGTTTTCTTCGCAGATAATCGATATTACGCGAGATTACACGCGGCAAAAATCAAATTTGTAAAGATAATAATAAAACGCTGGTCTCTCAAAGAAAGCTTCACGAAAGTAAATCCACGTCATCGCAACAAAGAAGACTCAAAGAAGACTCGTAGGTAATTGTACCATCGGTCGTGGAACGCGATCTTCTCGGTAAAAACCGTGACGGCGACGCGAATTCTTTCGCTCTCAAAAACGTGACACAGATGCGAATGCGAGCGGCAAGGAAGATCTTTTCTCCCGCTATCCCGAAAACAATTTGCGTTCGCGCGAAATTCCCCCGAGGCGGTTAACCGTATATATAAATAATACATCGTATAACCGCACAATTACGATCGTCGGAGAGAAAGTCGTGAATCGGCGTCTCACTTTATATGTTATCTCAGATATACATTTCTCATGTCAGATCTCCGCGAGAACGTCTTAATTTTATAACTTTCTGAATGTTATAAAATTCCGGACTTATCTAATAAAGACGCGAGAGACATTGAACCGCGTCGCTCGTTCGAGGTCGATGGGAGAGTTGTCGTAAAGTTAGAAGTTCTTGGCTACTCTCCCTGCCGCCCGCGATCGGCACTTTCTCCGCGGTGAAGGCGAGCGAACCGTCTGTATCGGAACCGCACAGGTTCTCTCTTTCCCGTTTCATCTTTACTTTTTCCTTCTTTTCCGAACGGCAAAAATCCGCGCCGCAGAAACGATTCCACGACGGATTTCTGTCTTCCCAGTGTGATTTCCAACTTGATATTATCCAGATTCGTTGAGATTTTATCTTTTCAAAATATTTCTTTTTTTTTTTTGTATTTGAAATAATATTGCAATATATAGCACGCAAGATCAACTTTTATATTGAAACGTAACTCTCGACGAGGAAAACAAGATCAATGCAGGAAAGCGTGAATCGTTTCGAAGATCATCGTTCATGCCCCGAAGGAGCCTTTTTCTGCAAGAGTATTATTTATTTTTCTTCTCATTGTCAGAGAAATCAGCGCGTGACGCACAATGTGCTTCGTTTGAATTGAAATTTCATTAAGAATTCTCGGTTTTGCCTCGCGGCCAACCAATCACTTCTAACGTCATAAGCGCGCTTTAAATGCACAAAAAAAAAACACAAACTAAAGTTGTATTTATTATTAACGCGCAGTAATGAGAAGAGCTCGATGTACGAAATATGATATAAAAACGACGAAATTATTTCGCGATTGCAAGTAGCGCAAACGAATTCCTCTACGATTTCTCTCCCGCTTGTGGCGTTATAATTAAATATGACCGTAGCTAGGAGAGAACCTCCCCGCAGGAGCCTTGGTGCGGTTAATGAGATTGCGCTATAAAAGTCGCGGGATAAAATCGTCGACGAAAAAGAAAAAGAAAGAGTGTGAGAAAAAAAAGAGACAAGCTCGGGAGACGAGCTTGGTAGACTGAGTGCGTACGAACTCTACGCGGCTTCTTTGCGGAACGTGTGTTTTATCCACTTATCACGTGCTTCAGAATTCGTGCGTTAAGCGACGATAAAATTAAAGTGGAGCGCGGAATAGACCGCCATGACCCAGTTTCCGCTATCGACAACACTCGATAAAGATATTAATAAATCTTGTGTATTCTCTCGTCGTATATAGAGGAATGCATTCGATGCACGCGCGTAAAAATTAAATAAAAAGACGACGTGCGAAACAAATCCGGACGCGCACCTAGATATGTTTTTCGAAAACGCGTGTGGTTCGTTTCTTCCACCGGTGATGACAAGTTCTCAATATTCAGAAAAAATAAATAAATAAATAAAACGGCGTTATATACAGTAAAACAAATTATATGCGATTGTATGAAATTATTTAAATTTAATTATCAAATTTAAGAGAGATATTAATAAATTAACAATTCTTCTACAATTTCACACAAATGAAATATCAGTCCAATTGCGTTAATATACAAATTCTATGTAAAGTTGAAAGTTTTGCAATATTTTTGCAAAAGTCTAATTCAACTTTTTTTAATATGCAATGTGGCACATATTATTCTTGATGATAACGTGTAAGTAATAATACTCCACATGTATTGCTTCGATTTCTCTTCGAATTCCTTGAAATTTGCCAAGATATGTAACAAGCCGTTTTCAAGAGAAATCTTCTCTCTTCTCCGGCTCGCGAACGTTCGCGATATGAATACTCAAGATCCATACTGTGATGGTCGTTACAATACGATCGAGTGGACCACTCATCATTCCGGAATTTGAATTGAGGAGACCGCGAATGTCGCATCGGGATAACTGGTCTCTTTCTCTCTCCCTATGATCTCACTCGACAAAACTAATTGCGATATTTCTTGGCGCATTTCTTATCACAATATTTCGACGATAGTCACGGCGGATCGCGTCGTGAGTGAAAGCCCGCAACGCGCGTCCGCTGCAGTCTCTCGCGCAAGCAACATTCCATCATCTACTTTTTCACGGTAACGACGCTACTTTCTCCTCATTTTCGCGATACGCCTATTCCCCTTCTCTCTCTCTCTCTCTCTCTCTCTCTCTCTCTCTCTCTCTCCGGGAGCTCTCCTAATCATCCATCTAGATGACGTTTCCCAGGATCGACTATCTCGGGTGTATACGAGATTCTGCGCGATGGAAAACTCGATTCGAAAGCGCCGCGCGTCTGTAAAAACCGGGACGAACGTCGAATTAGCAAATCGGAGCCGAAATCGGAGAACTGGAATATCGTAAAAGCAAGCGCGATCCAGGTCGGAACGGTCTACATTTGGTGTTACGAGACTCGATTATCTAATCTTTATTTGATTCCAAAGTTCTCAACACCTTGACACTCGGATAGATTATTAATGGACTGACTAAACAGATACGTTCGAGTCTGATCTCTCGTTTTCGATAATTTGTTTGTTTTAAGACACAACAACTCGTCCGATGACGACTGACGTGAGAAGGAGAAGAAAGTCCGTCATCTTTCAGATAAAGAAATCAGCTTGTGTCTCATTATCTTTCTTGTTTTTTTTTTTTTTTTTGTGATTCATCCTCATTCCTGCGGTAATTAGTACAAAAATCCAAACGCCATATCGCAAGCCAACGAATCTCGCATGACATTTCCGAGAAATCGAATATCAATCGGATATTTTATCCGACGCCCCGCGACGTAACACTTACGAGGCAGTAAAACGAGGATGATTCCCTCGCGGCTCGAAAACACGGCCACGGATTAGAAAGGCCCAACCGCGATCGTCATCGTGAAATTACATTATGGAAGAAGCGGCGTAGCGGCCACTTTGCAACACTATATTACTGTTTCATGACGCGCCGTTCTCGGGTTCTGTCGCAGTCTAGTTTAAGTAAAGTAGGTCTCATCGCACGCGCGCGCGAACCCGCCTAGTGTGGTGGCACTTGACCCCGATACCTCTCGCTGCTGCCTCTTTCACCGCGAAACCATACGCTATTTGTCGTCTTCTCCAATCCTTTCTTCCGCGTGCCGAGCGTTCGAATAGCCAATTCGTTAAATTTACGGAAATGAGAAAATCGCGATTTCGATAAAAGCACAATTCAGGGCGCGCTTTTTTCCCCACGCTTAACGCGAGTTCGCAATTAGAATAATTGCGTTCACACACACACACACACACACACACACACACAAATATCGACTTTGCTTGAAAAATAATAGGTTGCGCAACTTGCGATTGTGCAATTCTCTAAACGTCATTCTCTATTGTTTTTTTTACCGTTAGAAAACTTTATTGCATTCTATTTATTTTTCTTTATTGTTATTATTGTTGGACTAATTTGCTCTGCAATTTCGTCCATTGTACTGCCGCTCTTGTTATAGTTGTAAATTTAAATGTTTCTGTTTTGCAATTTCGTAGTTAGGTTTGTTATTATTAATATTATTATCATTATTATTTCGAATTCTTGTTGTGATCAATCGAATCAATGTCGAAAAGTATGTAGAAATTTCTTCGAGATAAAAAATCGGTCTCTAACTTTTTAAAACACTGAGAGCTTTTAATTACTTCCTCATTAAAAGCAAATTGAATAATATTTTTTAATAAAAATAGTTAAATTCCGAAAAAAATAGAAATCAGTTACTACTCGAAACGCAGAAGAAACAGATGGAAAAGAATCATTACGTTTTCGCGGCGGAATGTACAAACACACAGCCTCGTCTATATTTAAGAATAAGGCAACGGTCTCTCGCGGAGGCCGAAAAAGCCGGGGCCGTCGAAGGCCGCGCAATGCTGGCCCTGAACTTGAATTCGGCAACTCGCGGTCCTTCAAACAAAACCGGGCGGACTCGTTTTCCATTCGGTTAAGTTCGACGGCCAGGTTCATTGCCTTGGAAAGTTTTTCGAGAGTGCCGTTCAAAATTTCACGTTGGCACCTGCGCGATATATCCGCGTCATACAGCCGCGTTCGTTACAACGGCCGGAGCGTGAATTACGCGCGCCAACGATTGCGATTTCGAAAGGCGAAAGAGTTCATTGCCATAGCGTGTAACACTGTTACGTTACTCTCGTTCCGGGTTTGCTTCTTCCATTTGTAAATGTCGCACCTCCGCGAATTTGCAACGCGTGTTGTGCTAACGAGCGTTGATAAATAATTAATGACTGACTGAACGTAATGATTTCATGCATTGAGTAGGTAAGAAGAAAATATAAATAAAAAAAAATGAAGAAACAATTTTATAAAAATCAAAAAAGACCGAGAGAAGAGCCGATTCACGGGGAATTTCTCTCAAGTGGCTCGGCGACGATAAATCTCCTGCGAAAGAATCCGCGCGGTTTCACGTTGTCTCTCTGGTTGTCACGGCGCTGCAACGCGGCGAAGGATAGGATGCGATGTGAAAATTTCTCGCGTCGCGCGACGGTTTCACGTTCGAGACCAAACTTTCTCTCGGTGCGGCGGCATACGAGATCGCACGCGCGCGCAACGGCACCGACGAGCAACCGGACTGCGAGCGACGGCCGCGAGAAGTGGGTCATTGCAGTGAAAACAGCCGCGATCGATTATTGTAACATCCGCTCCGCGAAATTGATCGTGGAAAAAGTGCGGCTCGAAAAATCGCTTTTCAAATCGTTCCGCGAAACCGCTCGTCAAGCCGCATAAATGCGACAAAAATACCCGAAGCGAAGAAACGCATTGTAAGAGAGAAACACAAATGTGAACATGCAACAAATTAATAATTCCTTTGCGTGAGAGCACTTGTTACTTAAAGCGAGAAATATTTCCTCACGAAATGACGATAACTATATTACGCTCGCGCATTTTTGCCTTTCATCTTGACATTGATGGAGCGTTGCAAAAGTACCGGAGAGAGAGAGAGAGAGAGAGAGAGAGAGAGAGGAGTAGGGGAGACTTTCTCCATTAGACCGAGTTGCGCTTCTTTCTCTTTCGGATTTTTCTCTCTTTCTCTAATGCTAATCGTCGTTGCGAGTCTCCTTTTACCGGTAAAGTAACTCGCGGTAACATCGCCGTAGTCGGCGATGAAAGTGCAGCGGATGTATAATCATTTAGGTAATCGCTGTGAGACAATCTCGCGGAGAAAATCATCGCTCGCGCACACGCCGTTGCCACGGCCAAGGAAATTGCGCTTTCGATTCTTCTGCGTTACTCTTATGTCAAGAAGATCGTTATATCCGTTCGCGTGTACTCTCGGTCCCCGCGATTAATCCCCTCTCCCCTTTCTCCCCTCGCGATACAACGGCGGTTTCACCTTTCTACGCAGATCATCGTCATGAGAAAGTCATCGCCGATTAGCGAAATCGCGCGTAATCGCGTTCGTTAAAAACGCAGAAACGTCCCGCGCTGCACTTTCTGCGCGCGCGTTTATTACGGCAATTTTATTTCACGTGATATATTTATTCCGCAAATCCAACGCGATTTGCAAAAGCCAAAAGTGTACTAAATATATCCGCGGTAATGCGCAAACAGATATTTAAATAAAATATAAAATATTAATTCACACGCTTTCCGCGAGTATTTGGGCATACGAAATCCCAAGCTTTGCGAAAGGTCAGTGCGGTTGTTAATGCTCGAAAACCTGGTTCGCTTATTTAAATTGTTAATAAAAGTTATTACCGAAACGTTTTTTACGCAACCTGCTTAGCTCTTACTAGACTTTTAAAATAATAAAGCTCGGAATTCTAGTAAAAGTTAACGGTAAAATATTGAGATTTTACAAACTCGGCGCAAGAAATTAAGTTCACGGCGAGAAGAAAAAAAAGGAGAAGGTGAATGTCACACCCACGCGCCTGAGAAACTTGAGAATTTTCTTTTTCATTGCGCCGCTCGCATCGCGGCCGGCGATGGAAAGCTGAAAGTTTTATGAAAGTGCATCGCGTGCTGGTAGTTACGTATTTGTCGAGAGGTGCAACGAGGGAGGAAACGAGAGAAAAAGAGAGAGAGAGAGAGAGAGGGCCCGCGAGAGCGGAGAAGAGGGTCTCGGAGAAAGAGGGAAGGTTCTGCTTGTCGGCCGATCCTTCCTCTGTCCTCGATACAGAAAGCTCCCCCTTTCTCTCTCTCTCTCTCTATATGTTATTTTCTTTTCAGAATCATTCAGGTTTCAACTAACAAGTTTGCGTCATACGAAACATTTGGAAAAGAATTGACTTGTCTCACAAGACGAAGGAGAAATAAAAATCGCGTGGCGTAAATAATTTCGCCGCGATGTTCTCTCTCGGAATCGGACTGCGTAATTTTATAATACCTGCGTAATTTTATAATACATTATTAAATTTTACACATGGCGCGTGTAATTTTGCCGCATATCTCGCGATCATATCGAGAAGGGATCTCGTCGCCGAGTTCCCTTTAGATTCCGTCGTTTCGTCACTTCGCGTGCGTACAACATCTTGCAGAAACGTCGTTATCAGTATTGCGTGCAAGCGCGAGCGTTTCGCGATAGCCGCGATACATTCGATTGCGGAAAGCCACCTTCGTCCCCTGCCACCGTCTTCCCCATCATAAAAACCCGTAATTATGTTAGAGAAAATTATATCTCGCGTCGTACGCCCTTGCTTGTAAATCTCGAATCGGAGTCGCGAAGTAATTTCGTTTCAAGGATATTGCGGGGCCGTCGCTGCCGCCGGACGCGAAGCGAAAAATCTCTCACGGTGAAAGCGCGACAATTAATCCCGCACAACAGATTGCAGAAACTCTGACAGTGACAATGAATTTATTTGAATATTAATCACTACATATTAACAAACGCCAAATTTTTTTCCAGTCGTGTCTATCATTCTGTTAATTTTTAAATTGTATGATTCAAAAAGAAAAATCAAAGGCTTAATTTATTCTGACGATTTCCGATGATTATCCAAAACGCGAAATATTTCAACGGTAAAAGTTAAATATTACGCATTGCGTGTAAAAAAAAAAAATAAATTATTATTCAGCGTTTCTTTTTAACTAAATATTTAAAATGTTAATATACTTTTTCTCGCGAAGATCCAATTCGAGAGAAATGCAGGACCGAAGCAAGTAGCCTGAGAAACTTTTGTAACGCCCAATCAAGGTGACTTGTTTCACAACTTCAATTAAGAGTTAACGCTAGAA
The DNA here is from genome assembly GCA_014839585.1 of Pseudomyrmex concolor. Classification (NCBI taxonomy): domain Eukaryota; kingdom Metazoa; phylum Arthropoda; class Insecta; order Hymenoptera; family Formicidae; genus Pseudomyrmex; species Pseudomyrmex concolor. Next base: position 8,090 of record QVOB01008026.1, on the reverse strand, counting down.
AATTAACGCGCGGGTTTCCTCCCACGATTTCGAAACGCCGCGGCTACTCGTTTCCCGCTGCCAACAACGTGACACTCGTGTCGGAAGCCATCAGGCACGCGCTACTAAAGAGAAAGAGAAAGGTGAAGCGCACGCACGTTGCGTCGAGGTCCGCATGTCGCGCGGGAGAAGAAAGTGCAACGACGACGATGACGATGATTCTCTCCCTTCTCCGCTTCTATATCTGGGCCGTAACAGATTTCCGCCGATTCCCGCCTCAAGTTCGGATTCTCCGTCGTCTCACTAATGTCGTGTGAATCCTTGCGCGCGTTTACCTTCACCGTGTATGCAACCTCTCCCATTCCGTCGTACCGACACTATATCCTTCCCCTCTCGCGTTCCTCTCCTCAAGTCTGGCTCAGACCTACCTCAAGCTGTCCTTGTGTCGGAATCTGCCGCCAAGTAGCGTGGCGAGATCTCGCCAATTTGTATTAAAATACAAAACTGCAACACATGTTGTATGTGTGTGACATGTGACAGTTTGCGAACTGAAGGATGTAGGAAAATCATTATTACAACGGCTCAAAACGAAGAAGGCTGGTTATCCAGTCGAGTTTTGAACACGTTAGGAAAAAATTGATTTCATTATAAAAAAAATAAAAATAAAAAATAAGGAAACAAAAGTAATTACTAGGTATATAAACATACGCAAAAGCAACGTTTATGTGAGATATACTTACTCGCGAGATTCGCGATTCGAACTTGATGCCTCGCGCGCCTCGCATCTATTCGTGCACAGATGCAGATTTGCATTGATTGCTTGAGCGAGATGCAGAGCGAGCAGAAAGTCGCACTCAACGTAACGTCGCGACTTATGCAGACGCGGGACTTTATGCGCTGCACGGCGCAAACTTTCTACCGATGCTGCTCGCTATTTTTCCGGCGCTAGCCTCGTTTCGACGATTCGAAACCGTTACATAGCCGCCGCCGCGGCTCACCGAAGCGATCCGATGCACATCGAAACTTTCACGTGGCACACTAAAACCGCGAAGTGCACGCCGTTCGAGTGTCAGAGAGGCTCTCTCGCTAAATCTAATTATGAAAACTAATAGAGCGTTACGTGCGCACCGTTCGTGCAGTTACACGGAGACTAAAATTCGTTTCTCGAACTTCTCGGAACAGCGTTTAATGCAAAGTGAACGATGAAAAGAAATAATTAACGACATGAAATAATAATAATAATATCGAGAACGTTGTGCTATTTCTCTGTAAGAGAAATTTTTTTCAATTATCTATAATTTATATATATATATATATATGTATATAAATATACACGGAAAAAAAGTTTTGCTATTATATATGGCCAGCAAAGACAATTTGCTAAGTTTACTGAATTTTCAATTTTATTAACAAACGATTTTGTTGGCAAGGCAACAAATTTTAGGCTCAGTAAAGTTTTTTTGTTGATCATATAATAATCTTGTTGCTATTTCAGCAGAACTTTTTTCTCGTGTGTAATTATAATGCCATTATTATGCCGACATTTGATATATAGTTTATTGTGTATAAAATGTATTTTAAATTAATAATACCCTCGCTCTGTATAATATCAAAGAACTACCGCGACAAAACGATTTAGCTTACTTGCTTTCAGCTTTGCTTTGAGTATGTGTGAATATTATTTGCAGCGTGAATTTATGTCGCCTCTAGTTACTTGAAATTCACTCGTAAATATTGAAAAAGCGCGCGACCTTATTCCAAAGATCATATAGAATGCGTTTCGAGAGCAGCGTTACGTAATTGTGTGCGCGATGTAAACTATTTCTCTTCCGCGGTTTACCGTTCTGACGCGTTCGCGCTACAAATAAAGCGTGTGATACCTTGAAGTAGGTTTTATCTCTCTCTCCTCATCACGCGTGTTCAAACAAATATTATACAACAGATTAGAGCTAATATCGCCTCGTTTCATCTTATTGCGTAATCTTTACGACGTACAACGTGAAACCTCTCCTCTCCCTAACGAGCTACGGAACGCATTATGTGCAGCCTTGAGGCAAATAGGTCATCCGATACGGCGATAACAATTACCGCTCTGATACTAGTTTCTTGTAACGCGAATGAAAACGCGTTTCGCAGGATATTCAAGCACGATTCAGAAAGAAACAAATTATCGGAAAATCCGAGTGGATGAGGGAAAGAGTGAAAAATCGAGCCGAACACGCGTAGAACGTGTCTATAGAAAAAAAAAAAAACTAATTTAAACAATCACTCACTCGCATTAAAAATTGATTTTTGCTGTTACGTGCACACACAAGTGCGCATTAAAAATCAGAAAGTCTTTATATATACATATATATATAAGCGTACGTATTTAAAAAGTGTTTTTATTCTTACACTTGTGTAAAAAAAAATCGAGCCGCGCTCTTTTTCTTGATCGATTCGTAGTCTTGCAACCTGATATTTTTTTTTTTTTTTTTGTTACATGCAAATTAAGTCAATCGCGCTGCGTGTAATTCGGTCGCGGCAATGAATCACAAGCTGCAGCTTGTGATAACGCGCGTATACCTACTTATGTTGCACGTTACACGTAATCGCGCCTATGGCAAATAACCATCAAATGTTTCATCATCGCGCAGAGAGAGAGAGAGAGAGAGACGCACCTTCGTCAAGTCCAAATGTTTTGTGTTATTGAAATTACTCGACCGATTAATCATCGTCGAACGATAACAGAGATTAGTGACACACGTCGGTGTTGCGTCGAGAAAAAAAAAAAAAGAAAAAAACTAGCGCGCGCTTATCATCCATTACAGCACTGAAGTGCTTGTTATACGAGGTCGATCGAGACAAAATCATGTGGAATTCTATTAGAATTCACACGTTTATATGTACGAGAGATTGTTATCGCGGCTGGAAAATGATAACGTTAAATTTTATCGACGACACAATAACGTAATCACGAGGAAGCTTTAAATGATTTAATATTCTTGTCGTTGCACAAACACACAATGTAATGATCACTAATAACTTCTTCTTCCTCCGGTAAAAAATAAAATAATCGTTAGATTAGATAAGTATTTGTGTTCTTCCTCAGAAAATGATTTCTTTGTTTCCGGTTTATACAATGTGCGTACACAGCGCTTAAGATTTTTTAAAATCTTGAAAATTCGTATTGCACAACGTGTCAAAATTCTTTCGCCCGACATTTTCTCAATCGATCTGATTAAATCTACTTGAATTTTTTAATCCTGAAATTGTTTTTTTGCAACATAAACATTTTTTCTGACATTGAGTCTGACGCATTTTATATTTGATTTTAGAATGTGTTTAAGCAATTTCGCAAAAGTTCTGACGTCTTCTTCTTTCAGATGTTTACTAATTTGTCCTCTGTTGTTTATTTTGAAAAACAATAAATAGCTTTCTTACGTAATTTGTTCTTAATGATTTTCGAAAAAAGAGTTTTGACAGACGCTGAACAAGAGAAAAATTCTCAGAATTAGGGTTAACAATCGTTTTCATTCTTCGCGACTATACTTGAACGGAGAAATCGGATGTGTTTCGCGAGTATTCATGAGAGAGAACAACGCCGTTGTTCACGGGAAACTAAGAATGCGCGTCATCGGCGATTATCGCGCGGCGATAGGGCGCGCAATACGTGTGCGCAATGGCATTAGACGGTAATTGCGCAACAAATTTTGTTTATTCGCTCGTGCATGTACCGTTTCGAAATCGGCTCCCGGCAATCGTACCGAGAACAACACCGAGCGCGTACAAGTATATACGAGCGAAGCTTTATTGTCGTCTCGTCTCTTCCGCGTGTAACGCACACGCTCGTCTTCGAAACAAGCGCGCGAAGTAGGTGATTCCCGCATTTGACGGTGAAATTCGCGACAAACGCGCGTCGTCATCGCCGCCGCGATTGCGTCGCGTCGACGGAAATTCGATTGTCATCACAGCAGGTGCTGCTGTTATTCGCGAGCGGTAATCCGATTGCACAAAGGAACGTAATCGCGTCGCGCCGTGTAAGCACCGTTTTATTTTACGTCTTATACACGAAACCGCATATGAATTTCCGGCATATACACACACACACACACACAATTATTCTTTAACATATATAAATATTATTTAATACATATAAAATATTTTTTATATATTGTAAAAAAGGTTTTATAAATTTTAGAAATGTATGCTATACGCAAAAAATAAAAACGCACGAGAAATAAAAACAATTGCAGAAAATTAACGAAAAGTCATTGTAAAGTCATAAGACGCGCAAAGGATAATAATCTCAACTGCGCTTTAAATAGTACATTGTTCGTTCGAAATCACGCCGCGACCAGCTATACACTTTAGAATAGCGTTGCAACAAAATAGCGTGTAATTACATCACACGTTGGCACGAGCCAAGGATCGCTTCTCCGCTCATCGCGCGATCTCTCGCGATTATCGCATATGCAATTAAATAACTTACGTAACGAGCGCGCCTCGACGGAGAGATCGACGTGTGGGAAAAACTCGGCCGTCCTCCGAACGTTTTTTTTTTTTGTTTTTTATTTTTTGTTTTCTGTACGATCAAAATAGCCGGCGTGCCACGTCGCTGACGCTCGCGTTTGTCGCGTTTAGAGAACAACGAGAGGAATCGAAGGAATTCGAAAACGCGCTCCGCGCTCCAATTAACGGCGTCGCGGCAAACGAAGCAAAAGGGCCGGAGAAAAGCAGCCGGAAATAGACGTCGTTTAGCGCCCCGCCGCCAACTTCCTTTTATGTAGTCGCCGGGCAATACCATATTACCGTGTCGTGTGCACGACAATAGAATTAGACGGGTGAGTAGACCAGTGGGACATGGAATCGGCGGGAATGCAAAATCGACGACCGGAAAAGCGGCGAGCTGTGAATGTCGGGAGCCTTTTTATTCTCGGAACAAACGAACGACCGAGAACCGATCGGGAAGAATATCGCGCAACACAAGTTTTATCATTCTTTTTAGCAAGTCACACTAGCTTACATATAAAAAGAAGTTTGAAATATATTAGATTTGAAACGAGATAAAACTTTGTCTATGTGATTTTTCTCCAAGAAGCAGATAAAACTCTTCGAACGCGGTTTCTCGCGATCAGGGATTTCCCAGATTTTCCTACACGGAAATAATATAGAAAGCCAATATATCATTTTAATATAGTCAATATACGCTTTGTAAATCATGAGAAGACTGTTATAAAAGAAAATACTCGAGTATTAATTCTCGCAATTCAATCGACAAAAACAGATTAACAAACGCGTCTGAACGATCGTATGTACGAGCTCGATGGATGAGAAACGAAGTGATCAATGGTCAGTATTGAGTTGGGTGTCATTTTGTTGCACAGCAACCGTTCTTCCGGCTGACTCATAAATGAGATAAAGACCGCGTGCGAGCTTACGTGTCCCTCGCCACGTAAAATGAATCTCCTGATCAATCACTCAAGAAAGAGGATCTTTCTTTGAATTATATCATCAAATTTTTCTTCAATTCTCACATGTAAGATTTCTGCCTACAGCTAATTTCCACACAAGTGACTTGAATTTTCATGAAATTCGCGCGAGACTCTCAATTCGATTGCCGGCAAGCGTAATGTCACGTTGTATAATTAATCGAAAGATAAACCTGTGAATACATAGAGAACACAAGGTCTCCGCGATTCGCGTTAGATCGATAAACTTTACGTCACTTAAGCGATAGTTTATATCGGCGGAAGATAAGATATTTCGATAGTACGCAAAGTGTATTAGCGTCGTGTTATTGGTTCTCTCGACACACACACATACAGTTCCACTACTTCTGCTAAAAAGAACATCGACTTTCGCCACACACATCATACATCTCCTTTTGTGCTCTCGTCGCGATAGAATTTTCTTTGACCCACGTCATCGCGAGTCTGACGTAACGCGCGCATGAAACCACCTGTGTGATATTTTAGTTCCGTGTGTAAAAAATCAACGCGCTCTTTTCGGCGACAAACAAAACCCGTGTCGATTTATGTGTCGCAAAATTTATCATTAAAAATGTGTGAAATGTTTTTTATTAATCATCAATTACTTGTTCATTTCCAATGCAGAAAAATATAGTCGACGCGATATAAAAACAAGAATATAATGGAAAGAGATTAATTGTTTAATCGCAAGCGCGATTAGGGAGGGGAGGGGCAAAAGATGAGAATATCTTGTCAGAATGGAATTTTAAATTAGTTTTGGTCGTTATCCGTAGAATTGAATCTTAAAGTTGTAATCGCGAGATTGCTTTTTGCGACACCTTGGCTACTATTTTTATGCAATCAGCAATATGTACGCTGTTATAATTATTTTATGTAACATCGTCGTCGCGCGCGATGGTTAAAACAAAAAACAAAAAAAAAAAGAAGAATATGTGACACGTCGCACAAGGTAAAGTGTTCTGTGTCTTACGAAAAATCGACGTTTATAACTCGAGAGACAGTCGCGATCATGTGCTGCTCTCTGTGTATAATAATCAAAACGCGTGTTTATCTCGTTGACACTATTTTTCGCGTGCATAATTTTCTCGTAACAATTCTCTCGTCGAGAATTATTGCTATCGATCAAATCGAGCGTTTCACGGCGTATATTGAAAAACAATGGCTGGAATAAAAGGCGAGAGAGATAACGAATCGGTCGAGCGAGAAGGAGCATTGTGTGTGTATCGCGTTTTTACAAAAGAGTCGTTGCAAGAAGGAGGAAGAAATATGTCTCTTTTTTTTTTCTCATCGCACACACGGATATACCGTTACAAGCGAGGCTGTCGCGCACGGCGAGATAAAATGTATACACGCATGTATACGTGTAAGACGCACAACGGTCTTGCGCGACAACACACACAAAGAGAGAAATGTCATTGGCGATTTTATCGCGGTGTCAGCTCCCGTGTCTAATTCTCTGTCTCACCTTCGACACTGCACATACGTACGTGACAAACAACGACCGTATACGATCGATCACGGTTGATTTACGCCCGCGTTCCGCGAGTGACAAGAAACGGGCGAGTCCAATAAAGAATTAATTAAAACACAGCGGCATTGCGGTCGCGTGAAATCATAACGCTGTTATAGCTCCGTTATTATATCACGCGGATTGAAGTTCAATTACTTATTTACTCTGTTTTCTATTACATTTACACACCTCTTTGAAATGATTATCTAATCTAATTATATTTATATTTTCGCGTCTCACTTTATTGATCTATATTTAATTCTAATCGTTAGATTAAATCGATCCCCTGACGCAGTTCATGTGATTCTGAAATATTACAACCATTTTGTTCCGGCATCTTTCTTCAAGTGTCTTGTTGTTGTTTATTTGACGAAAAAACAGTATATTACGCATAATTTACTTTTAATGATTTTTAAAGAGAGAAGAGAGATGTCGCGCGGACAAAAAAGATTCAAAATCAATACGCAAATGTACAATTGCCGAATATCAATCTTCTTCTTCTTCCCGACGACCGCGTCTCAACGATACGAAGAATCTTCCTCGTGTGATCTTTATCGCGTTTCGTAAACGTCACGAAGCGCGACGCCGCGCCAAAAATAAACGCTTAACAACTCGCTGTTATCATGACTGAGGATCGATGGCCGGATCACGCGATTTTTGATCTAGCTGCATGCAACGCGATCAGGTGGGATAATCTCTGGATTGTCGATTGTCGAGCTCGTGATAAATACGTACGTACAACACACACACACACACACACCACCGCCTCCGTCGTCGCCATTACATAATGGCCGATTATACAAGAGTTGCATGCCGCGCGCCGCGGTCGGATCAGGGCCACACAGCGCGATATTACGTAGCAAATAATAAATATATAATTGGGTTGGCCGTACATCGCAGGTGGGCTTAATTCAAGGTTGGTTGTCCCTGACATAGAATTTCAGTACTTACTCGCGCGCATCGCGGTGTGTATTAGCGCGATTATAGACGCGATTATCATAAAATTGCACCGTGGAAATCTAATCTCGTGAGAAGAAGTCGCATCGTCTTATCGAAGAGAGAAAAATGATCGTCTATAAATACGAATTACGTGAAGAGAAATACACACATAGCGAAGCGCGTGTATATAT
>QVOB01008025.1:0-15996 GCA_014839585.1 Pseudomyrmex concolor | reverse complement strand
TTGTAGCAAAAAGTGTGACAAATCACGCGAAAAACATACTCGAAGACTTTGATATAATTCGAATAATGGAAAATACAAGTCAAACGAATCACACGCGAAGAGTTTCGAGCAACGAATTCCGTAGTTCTGCCGGTCGATTAAAACCGATGCGCAGCCTCTTCTGCCTCATTTGCCGGGGGCTCTTCGTCTGAGAGTACAAGCACGATATACAGACTCTGGGTGGGCCGATCCTCGCCGCAGAAGGACCCTAGGGACCAGGGAAAAGAAAGGTCTGATTCGGTGTTAGTTCAGTAGAGATAGCCGATCGACAGTCTCTCGGCGCTGGTAGCAAACACATAGTTCAGATGAGAAAGAAAGGAAAAGAAGAAGACTTGACTAGGAAGAGAAAGTTAAGTGTAAACTGCTTGAAAACTGCGCGATGACTTACAGAAAAATTCAAGCGAGTTGTAGAATGAAATAGGATTTTGTCTACGTTCCGAAGAAATGTTTTTGCGAGAGTGTTTACGAAGTTACTTGAGATAAATGAGATGAACAACAAAATGTTAGAGGAAATGAAAGTGCGTGTGAATTAAAAGATTCTAAAGCAATTCTTCAATAATATTATACGTCTCTCTCTCTCTCTCTCTCTCTCTCTCTCTCTCTCTTTTTCTCTAACACAAGAGAGATTAATACTTCAAGAAACAAGTTGTTATAATGTCAAACAAAAATTGCTAGAAGTAGATCATCAATCAAGAAACTTCATTCAAGTCGCTCCTAATAAGAACCTCATAAGGAATCATACGTGACTCGTTATCGTCACAAGGCAGAACAGACAGCTAGTAATGAGGTAGAGAAAAGAACACGAGTCGAAAAAAAAAAAAAAAAAAAAAAAAAAAAAAAAAAAAAGGAAGACACAGCAACAAGGAAGAGAACATATCGAAGAATCTAACCGAAGCGCTCGGATCGCAAATTGCTACTATCTCGGGGATAATAAAACAGTAACGATTTTTGCGAATGGCGAGCCGGGAAAGCACGAGAGAGACAGAAAGAACGGCAAGGACCAGAAGTAGTAAGAACGACGGGAGGACCGGTCGGCGCAGCGCAGAAAAGGACAGACAGACGTCGTCGTTCACCTTGGAACAAGAAAAAGAGAATCGGGCGCGAAAGAAAGAGAAAGAGAAAGAGAGAGAGAGAGAGAGAGAGAAAGAGGAGGGACAAAGGAAAGGACTTGTCAGGTAGCGGACACCCTGCGCTCCCTTCCGCTCCCTTCGACACCCTTCGGCTTTCCCTTTGCCTCACCCTCACATCTCCCCTCGCTCGCTCCTGTTCGACGACTCCTTCCGCTACTCCTATAGAACGACTCGTATAGCAAGGGAGTCCTCGTTCTGCGAGATTTAGCACCGCGAGTCGGCGAGTCTTGTATAAGAACTTCATCATCTGACCGTTCCTTCCACGCCGATAAAATAAAAGAGATCGTGCGTGTTTCGGCAGAATTTCTGCACAATATCATTTATTCGATTGTCCTTTTATTCTCTTAGACTTCATGACGATTTTATTTTCGACGGTTCTATGCTCTCACGAGTCTCCGTAAATATGTGTACTTGAAAATATTTTTCTCTCTCTTTTATTTCGTTTGTCGACTAACTTCTTACGGAAAAAGCAAGAAAGAAACTTTTTGTGTCGCCGACAACAGTATCCTTGACACAAGTGTTTAATCGAAGCCAAGCGAAGTTTAACCGTATAATCCGATCTGGAAAATCGCGTCGTTCTGTCCGTCTTTGCGCACTCGCGGCACAAAGTACTAAATCCTCCGTAACATTTTGTAGCACGACAATCGACACTTCATAGGCTGCGCGAGCTTACCCGCCCGTACGACTTCGTTGACATATCGAAATATAAGCCCTTAATCGGATTCGAGTCATGTAGTATAACACTTCGAAAAAGAACTCGACCGAGATAATTTGCGGCATCGTCTGACGATGCTGCTCGTTTGCATGACACTGTGACAAATTCTGATTCCCGTCTCTAATGAAATAATTAATATCGTTTAACTACTCGATCGAGCGATTGAAAGCACTGTAAGAAGTAAATTTCCAAATCAATTCTATTGTTTCGCAGAAATTGTTATAACGAGGTGACTAGTAATTAGTGGCGTCTTTTAACTTTTTAATCGCGCGGAATCTCCGGCTGTTCATTAATCTTTCAAAGTGATAAATAAACGGGCGATAAATAAACACGTTGTGCGCGAAGCACGGGTAAAGTCTCGCCATTGTACGCGAAACAAGAACAATATAGAAGAGAGAGAAAGAGAAAAAGAGAGAGGCAAGCTCTCCTTGTTTCAGCGCTTCCCTTGTAATGCGCCGCTAAAGAGTCTAAAGAAGATAAAAACGAGCAAATGAAAAATAATCACCCGACCTGGTGCGGTTAGAAGAGCTGCCGGGGAGGCGAGGGGAGAGGACAAAAGGTGCGAGAAGGAGAGAAAGTCAAAGGGGAAAGGAGAACGAGAGCGGGAGGTTGGGGTGGACCACCATCGCCTGCTGCCGTAGGCAGCGACGTTTGAGAATACACGCGCTTCCCCCTTAGGCTAATGGAAATAAGTTCGCCTTTCTGACCCTCCAGCTGCGTGAGGAAGGGATGGATGAAAGGCAGAAACGAGTCCGAGAATCGAGCAAGCATCCGGGGACAAATTCGGCGCGGCGCGGAGCTTTCCGCCGAATTAAACGATAAATATCCCTGATTTACCGCGTACGAGAGATCTCCCCCTTCGACTCACCGCGAAGTGTATTCCTCCCCATTGTCAGCCTCTCTCAAATCAAATAGAATCGAAAAAGTTGCTCTAAGACTCTTGTAAGATTCTTGCGCAAAAATTCCGGATTTAAAAGCATAAAAAGAAAAAATTGATACACGTACAGAGAGGTTCATCGTTTCGAAACTGTTTCTGACTTTTTTTGTGTAGATGTAAGAAACTTGCGCGGATCAGTCGAGTTATCTCGAGAACTTTTTAATGCATTTCAAACGCTTCAGCTTAACAGAAATAAAAGCTCCTATTCCAATTCGAAAAATGCTTTGAAGAGTTCAGGCCGATGAAAAAGTTTCAAGAGCGGAAAGTTACAATTAAGCGCGTTTCTTGATAGCGCGATAAAAAAAAAAAGGAACGTAAACGCGAGGAACTCTGATGATCGCGGACGCAAATTAGGTTTTCGCGGCGATCGGCGATTAAACAAGTCCGCTTCGAGATCCCGAGGATCACGATCCGCGCTCGATCGAGTCATAATTCGCGGCGTTGCCGTGGCAAAGTGCTAATTCATTTAGCCGGTTCTGCGCGCATAATCGATGCCTCGATCTCTTGTCACGATAATTAACCCCCATCGCCGCGGACAGAGGAGACTCGAGGAGATAATTAGCCAATTAGGCGTTACACGTCGCGACGCGCGTAAAGCCGAGGGATCTCGACGTCGATGCTCATCGAGCGAAATTATCACCAAACGAGTATTGCCGGGAAACATAATTATCGACTGACGTGCTTGGAAATCGACAATCCGCGAACGGCTCTTTGTGGTGTTTATCGCAAACGTGAATGATGAAGTTACGTTATGAATATTCAACTAAAAGATTGTTTTCAAAGAAGAAAAGAGGATTTATAAAAATCTGAAAAAGTTGGAATATATAAATCTCAGTGATCTTTTATTACTAGTGATTCTCAATAAATCTGTGATTAAGAAATGTCTTATCTTCTTATTCGTCCAAAAAAAAAAAAAAACAAAAAACGATTCCGTTGCAGTTTAAATGCTGCATTTATTCTGAGACTCATTCGCTTCATTGGTTTTATCGTCCCAATCCATCGACTCGATGGCAAATAAATTTGGCATCGCGAAACGAATGTACCTCGGAAACGCATCCACGCTATTATACCGCGACGCGTCCGTTCAAGCGGAGAGAGAGAGAGAGAGAGAGAGAGAACTGTGGTGGAAAGATTGCTCCATTACGACGGCGACAAGTAAAGGTGTGTGTATGTGTGGGTGTGTTTGTGTACTGTGTGATGCGCAGCATCTCGCTGCCGAAGTGGAGAGCTACCGGGAAATAACAACGTACGCTGAGATCTCGAGGATGTGTTTCGATTTATCTCGCACGAGCGAGCGGTTTCAGCGCGCGTGCACGCGCACGGAGGCCGAGCACTAACACCAGCAAGTGTATCACTTGGTGTTGGGAGACTCTTCTGTCGTTTGTTTCGCTCTCCTCGTCTATCTTGCGATTATGCTTCTCTCGCTCTCTTTTATGTGCTCGGGGCTCCCCTTCACGTCGGGGAAACATGACAATAATACGATATGAGGCTACGAGCCACAGAATATAACGTAACTCGCCTCAGCGGGGTTTCGCCCCTCGCTTCACCCCCTGCCGACGAGAGAACAACGAGCCGGAAAGAGAAGTAGGGAGAAATAACGCGGCAAGAAGAGAGCATGAAGAGTCGTCTGGTAAGAAGCGGCAAGGCGCTTGTAAAGTGCAATAATGCTGCAGGGACATTCTAAAGGCGCGCTTATGCCGATTCTCGCTTACACGAACACGATTGTTGTGGACGACGTGGAAGATTTTCTTGCGATCTAACAAGTGTCGGTTTTATTAGCCGACACAATCAACTCCGCAGCAAATTTCTGTTGTTTAAAGCAAAATTTACATTTGTATACGTATTGACATTGTGAAATTATATTCTGTTGAAATTAACTGCCGGAGCGAAACAAATTAAAAAGAAGAGTACGGTGTGAGTCGCTCGGAAGCGATGAGAAGAATCGACATAATTAAATACTCATGCAATTATGAAGATAAATATTTTAGAAATTTTCGTCAAATGTCAGAGAATCTAAAACATTGACATTTACCTAATGTTGTATCAAAGATTGAGAAAGAATTAAAGAAAATAAGCGCTGAAACATATAGTAAATAAATAAATTGAAAAATCTTTCTCTATTTTCAATTCTTTTTAAATAAAAGTCACTTTCGAGAGTCCTGTTTGTTCGATTAAATATTTAATTACACTAAATTAAACATATGCGCGATCTTTGTTTGAATATAACGCAACTGATTTACATATTTCTGAAATCCAGAAATCCGAAAGTGTGCATTGGATAAATTTGATAGATGCGATAGATTGTTCGCGCACCGTTACAGAGAACATGTCGGTTGTCCGTAGCGAGTGATGTTGCTGCGCGCATAAAGTGCCGTACGTCGGTTTATAAACTATTTATGCTAATGGTGCGCTGGAGCGGTCGACTCATCGCCGTTGGTGAAGTCGTAATTGCTTTTACGCGAATGCAATTACGAGGCTTTAACGATGACGCGACGCGCTTAATTGCGTTTATATTCGCGCGGGATACCTACGTAATGAAGAAGACAATGGAGCGTGAGGGCGAGAGAAAGAGAAAAAGCGAGAGAGCGAGAGAAAGAGCGAGCGAGCGAGAGGGAGAGAGGAGAGAAGAGAATGGGAGTAAAATGGACTACGGGCAGCGTAACGGAGGTAGCTTTCGAATTTTTTTGTGTTTCGCGGGGCTCTCTTTTATTGCGTCTACTTCGATAAAGACACCCAATGTCGTCGTCGTCGTCGACGTCGTAGAACGTCCGCAGGAGCCAAGTTTCCAATTAGCGAAGACACAGAAGACCCTCGGTATAAATGAGAGTTAGGGATCGGGAGAAATGCGTTTTATAACGAAACGATTTGCATCGCTGAATTCATTTCCATGAAATTTATTGCGGAGCAACCTCGGTACGTTCTTGTTGAAATCATCACGCGACGAATCTATTTGTCAGTCGAAATGTCTGAATATTTCGAGAAGTAATTTCGTTTTCCATCTCATGCTTCGAATAGTTTTGCGATCTCTCTTTTATGTCTCGGCTTTTTATTTTATGTTATTTTTTTACGTTATAAAATGTGATACGATATTTCGAATACAATTTTCTGCCAATTCGGTAACGTTGACCCGTTAAAATACGTCCATTTTAGCCGAATAGTGGGATTTACATACGGCGCAGCCGGAAGCGATTTCCGGAAACAGTTCTGCGAGGATGTTTATAGACTGGGACGGTAATTTTCACCAAGTAATCCAAGCGAGATACGCGCAGACAGACGCGTGTAGACGAACGCGCTATTAGTTAGATATTTACGCGCGTCGAAGCTCGTCGGCGGCTATTCGGTCATATATATGTATATGTATATATATAAATGTGTGTATATGTATACATATATATGAGTTTTACTGCCTCCGCGTCGGATCTTACTTAAAGTAATAAAGTGGAACCCGAGATGGGTTAGCAATCCGGACGGTGGATCGTAAATTTCTCATATACCGTACGGTTGCTGGCCGGGCTGTCCCCTCGAGCTTTCTCTCTCTCTCTCTCCTCTTTCTCATCCTTCTCTCCTCATCCTTCTTTCCCTTCTGCTCTCTGCTCGCTCACTGAACACGATTTTAACCCTACTCACTCGCTATGACCCTCTATACGCCTGCTTTCTGTCGGCCGAGTTGACGACAAGCTGCCTGCCTACGAATGATTATTATGACGGTGATTGTTTCGGACACATGTGCCACCATCACTGGCGATTTTTTACGTTGACCCAGGGAATTATCGAGAGATTCATTTTCGAATCCCAATCCGCAACAAAATAAATGAATTTTTTCGTTTATTCATCCGCTGATTGGGGATGAATCATTCGCTTATTTCATATGATAAATGACGGTAGCAATTTTGATATACTCCATAAAGAAATAGATCTTATATTACTGCATACTTCTTTAACCGCAAATTTTGCAAAAAAAAGTCAGAGAAAAATAACGAATATTTTGAATTATAAAAAGTTTTTGGAGTTACGTCAGCACTCACCGATTCGTAAAAGACTGGTCCTCGTGATGTCCCACAGGTATATTCGCTTCTTTTTTCCACTTTTTTCCAGTAAGACAATACTAATGCAAAAGATTTGCAATAAATACTGACACAGAAAACACTAAATTGTGCAATAAACAATAAACACTGACACAGAAAACACTGACTTTTACAACGAAGCTTATACTGGCTTGTACTAGACTAGCTATGTTCAGTTTGAAGCGAACAACATCTTGCTAACGACATCTTCCGGATAATTTCAGAACTTATAAGAGAACCTTCTCATCTCAAGCAATATTATCGCATTTTTCACTCACAATGAAGTCGGTTGTTTATATGACTACGTAGATATAAATGTGCTCCACTTGACATAGCGCTGGTTTACAGGGCGGATAAACTATTGCATATCTTCATATGACCCTGGCCGCTCTCAGTTTTCTCTCTGATTTTATACATACAAAGAATACAAAAGCAATCAAATCAGCAACTGCATATTTTTTCAAACATTATCGATGTCATTATTTTAATTTTCCATGTGAGTCTCAAAAACAGACTAATGTATAATTTATGATATATTTATATAAAAAATATTCAATTTTGATGTTTCTTATTAATCTGCGTTATATTGACTTAAGTAGTCAAAACCCGGTAATAAGTGATAGATGGCGCTAACATTGTAATGTCCTTTTCCTGTCGAGTCTTAAGCTGATTAAGACGCGAACGTAAGTTGCACAGTAAATTCTGTTGTTTCGAAGTAAGTGTACAAAGAAAGCATGAATCGGTTTCATTGACAAAATGTGCATAAACAGAAGTTTAGAGTGATCGTAAAAGTGCGAGACTACGTGTGAGATTATTCGCACACGCCGAATGCGGTACATGTGACCGCGTGGCCACATGTTTTTCTAGTTGCAAAAGATTGTTAGATTTTTTTACGCGTTGAGAAAGTTATTGAGCAAGTTATTGAGCAAAATCACTATTTTGTCTTCGATTGATCTAAAACAAATTCGTTTTACATATCGTTAAATGTCTTACTATCTACCTTTGTTTTAGCTTATATGTTTAATTATGAACAAAGTAGTTCTTTGAAAACAATTTTGTGTCGAGATGATTGTGACAACTTAATTCTAGTATTAGGAATTTTTAACATTTTGGATCTTGGAATTATGTGGTTTAATCAGTTTAATCAGTTTATATGTTGCAGATAAAAAATGGATGAAAAGGAGGCATTTGATGACATGGTGGTGGCAACCACGACTACATTGCCAGTAGCCATGCCGGCTGAACTACCTGAGATCAAATTGTTCGGCCGTTGGAATTGCGACGATGTCCAAGTAAATGATATGTCTCTTCAAGATTATATTGCTGTTAAAGAAAAAAATGCAAAGTACCTTCCACACTCAGCGGGACGATATGCAGCTAAACGGTTTCGGAAAGCTCAGTGTCCTATTGTGGAACGTCTTACTAACTCTCTCATGATGCATGGTAGAAATAATGGAAAGAAGCTGATGGCTGTCCGTATTGTAAAACATGCATTTGAAATAATACATCTTTTAACTGGCGAGAATCCTTTACAGGTTAGTAAAAAAATAAGAGAGATCTCTTGAAACAAGGTAGTTTAAATAATTTTGTGTCAGTCTTTTACCAAAAGTCAAAATCTGTTTTTACATATGCATTTATCAAAGGTTTCGTTTTTCTTTGATAATTCTTTAAATGTAATTAAGAGTTACTCTATATTAGATCGTGAGAAATTTAATTGAAATTTACTTGTGATATTTAGGTTCTTGTCACAGCTATTATTAATTCCGGCCCACGCGAAGACTCTACACGTATTGGACGTGCCGGAACAGTAAGGAGACAAGCTGTGGATGTGTCTCCCTTGCGTCGAGTCAACCAAGCAATTTGGCTTTTATGTACGGGTGCGAGAGAAGCTGCATTCCGTAACATCAAAACGATTGGAGAATGCTTAGCTGACGAACTCATTAACGCTGCAAAAGGTTCATCTAACTCTTACGCTATCAAGAAAAAGGATGAATTAGAGCGTGTTGCTAAGTCCAATCGATAAATATTTTACACCTGTGAAATTACAAATAAATGTTTTGTCTTTAAATAATTTTTTGTCCCATTTTATCATATTTTTAGAAAATAAGGAAATGTAAATATTTGTTTATTGTTAAGAGATGAATGATTCCATTCTGTGAGATTTGTAAGCTCATGTAACCTAAGTAATCAGGGCGGATATGCGCAACATGCTCGTTGAGAGGGACAACCGCTCGTTTATTTGCGATTGGTTGACCGTCTACTATACTGCTGTACAAATATGGCGTAAATAATCACTTGTGGATGTAAACGCAGCTTAAGCTATGTTACGGAAAATGCTAGATTGTGATTGGTTTACTTATTGCTTAAAGTTGTGTGTGTCATGGCTTTTATTGTAGGACAGACGTAAGCTGTGTGAATAAATATTTTGAGGTTAGAAGACGTGTAAAGTGAGTGAAGACGTCTTTTATTTCACAAATTGAGTAATATTATTGACGATGGCAAGTGTTTTAAAAAAGGTAATTTAATAATGAAATATCGCGTGTACATATCTTAATTAGAATGGCGCAAATTGCTCTATGTTAGATACAGTCCTCTAGACTTGTTGCGAAACTCTTGGATTTACTTCATAAAGATATATTCTTGTGTATTTTTGTTTACAGAGTACAAATTTAACGGGCCTTGCCGTTTGTAAGAATCCTCATCAGGAATTAGTTCCGCTATACAATAGAATTCTGCGTGTCTTACAAAAGATGCCGAATGAATATGTTTATAGAAAGGAAACGGAGAAAATTGTGAAGGATAGATTAAAGATCGTGAAAGAAGTGAGTCTTGAGATAAATAATAAAAATTTTTCTACAAAAATATTGCAAAACTAAGAGATCGAGTATATTGTACAGAATGCTGATATACCAACTATTGAAAGTAAAATTAACTGCGGACAAGTTGAAGAACTCATTATACAAGCTAAAAATGAGATGACGCTCGCAGAGAAGATGATAG
Source organism: Pseudomyrmex concolor (assembly GCA_014839585.1). Classification (NCBI taxonomy): domain Eukaryota; kingdom Metazoa; phylum Arthropoda; class Insecta; order Hymenoptera; family Formicidae; genus Pseudomyrmex; species Pseudomyrmex concolor. The sequence goes on along the minus strand of QVOB01008025.1, from coordinate 6,111 downwards.
TATGGAAACCATGGGAGAAATTAATCCAAGAAGCACCGTCCAACCAATGGACCTGGCCACCTCATAAATAAGTTTTAATTTGTATAAATATTTTCTATGTAAATATAGTATGTATAGATTGTTCTTTATGCAAGATCACACATAGTGATATTGTTTTGTCGTTATATATGTATATATCATATCACTAAATACATGTTCTCTCTGGGAGAGACTATCTTTTTTTTTCAGAATGACTGCGATAATTATCATCTTATACGAGTTACACACACATCGTAAAATTGTCATTTGATTAGGAATTAAGTATGCATATCAAAGCGCTACATATATATGTGTTATGTACTATGTTTAATACATATTTTCTTTTCTTATGTAACAGTAATCGCAAGAACTTGTATCTGCGCGTTAACTTTTACACGCAATTTGCCGTAAAAAAGAATTTTTGTAACGTCGCGTGACGTGCGAAAAAAACACTGTTGGCTTCTTCAAGCTATGTTCCAAAAAGTAAGAGTCTTTTTGTATGTCAGTAAATAGTATATAGTATAGATATTACGCGAAATATTGATATTACGTTTAATACGATAGAAGACACGGAACATCTCCGTTTATTGAGAAAAACTACTATTGCAAGTACATTCTCAAAAGAGAATAGCAGAAGTGATCGAAAGATACGAGTAACATTTTGACATTGACATCTTGAGATCCAAAGGACGCATAACAAACATATAAAAACAACAAACCAGTAAGAGACTGCATAAGCAAAATAATAGCTTTCTTCGATAACATCCCTTGTGGCAATAACAAAGCAAGACGCGACCTGATCGCGCTTATCAGGCCTGACTTCCCGCGGAAGGGAGCCGTCCTTGCGTTCCCCCTTTAAAAAGCTGCGGCGCGGAAGACCCCATGCGGCCCTCGGGGACCGGATAAGATAGAGAAGAGCGAAATAGAAAAAGGTGTACCGTTCACTGGCACGGAGGTAAACGAGCGGTGCGGCACGGCACTTACTCCCCCATCCGCGCGCACCCTTCCCCAACGTCGACTGACTTCGTGCCGCGGCGAGAGTGCGAGCGCGCGCGTTCTCGCACTCGTTCGCGGGACGCCGAAGCGACCGGTATGTTTGTGTCGCGCACTCTGACCTTCGTCGCGCTTCCCTCTCTTTTCCCATCTCTTCGTGCGATGTAAACATAGCTGGCAGTTCGGCAGGTGGTCGCAGGTGCGAACGACGCAGTGCCGAGATCATTCGCGTAAGAGATCGCGTCGCGTTGCGTTCGCCGATTGATAGTGATATCGTAACAGTGTATGACATCCGTTTTTCCTCGTTGTTCAAGAGATCGAGAGCGCGCGCAGAGTGCATTATTATATACCGTTCTTCTCCAACACACACACACATATATAAACATCGCGGTGCAGTGATCTTCCCGTGCCAAGCCGCGAACCTGGGTTCGCGAGTTCGATTGTGCCGGATTGAGAGAGGAAGAGAAAGACAGCCCGGCAGTGTCGTGGGAAAGGGAGCAGCGCCATAAATATTATCGGTGAGTACCGATTTCGTATTTTCCGTTGTCGCACGGAGAACATATCGATATAATCGATGTATCGGAGCAGACTTTACGCGGAATAGCCGTCTGCTCCGATATGTCGTCATCAAATCTTTTTTGATAATATCAAATCGAACACAGAGTGTCACGGATCTTTTGCGTAAAACAGTTAAAAAAAAAATAAATAAAAACTATCTGAGCAATTTGACAGTTATACACAATGTTTTCAATGGAACACAAAATTTATCCGAATTTACTAAATTAGCACTTGTATAACTGTTGATATTTTCTGTGTCTTGTTGATATCTTTTGATTCTCTGTCGAATGTCGATGTCTAATCGATTGACAGCTCTGGAACTTTATTCGTAGCACAAAATATCGAATCTCTCAATTCGAGATACGTAAGTGCGTTTCTCGGTAGCGACGGGATTAAAGCTTTTTTTTCAAGCTTTTGTGGAATTTAAATTATGCGCGCCGTTCTCGCGAATGCATGAGTAATACGCGTTGCAATAAATGCGATACGCAATTAACGCGCTATGCCACTCGTGTGGCATTTAACCGAAATAATTCGAACTGACAAATTGTCGGTTATACGTGCGAACATCATAATGACCTTCGTCGTAGCAGCGATTTTCTGGCATATATTCAGCAGAAGCGATGAGCGTGTGAAGTTTTATCATTCTCGCGATATCAGTGCACGTCAAAATGACGTGCGGCGAGCATTAATATTTAATACGCAAGACGTTCCTTTATCTGCGTTATTTATCCGTAACAAGACTCTTTCTTATTCGAGCTCAAATAATTCGCGAGCCGGTAATATGTATTTTACAATTTTATTAAAAACCGTAAATTCCGAAGTTCACGGTGTAGCTTTTTGAAATTTAAACATTTAAATATTTAAACTGTTTAAATGTGACAGTTCTGAGACACTTTGTAATTAAAAAAAAAACGTTTATAATATGTTTATAATATGTTATAATATGGTTTTAATATATTTTTTCCGCTCGTGTGCGAAATCAAACTTTTTAATGAAGAATTTGAATAGAAAAGAATGCGACAAATAATTTCATTTTCAAGAATGCGACAAAACGCTTTCATTTTTCGGGAAATCTTGTGGTTAAAAAAATTGAATTTAATTGATAGAGGATACGTTGCATTTAATTTTTCCAGTTGTATGGTTAACGTGAAACAGGCCATCAAGTATTTAATTTCGAAAATTAAGGCTTCTGATATTCGCACATGGGCTCGCGGAGTAAGTACGTCTATTAACACGGCGAGCGAGTTGCACGCCCTATTTCCATTCGTGCATTCGCGCCACGTGTGTCGATATACATGTGTGCTTTGTGTACCTGCGTGCGGAGACGTATAAGGTAATATCTACAAACGGCGAAACTTCGTTATGTTCGTTATGATTAGTTTTTGACTATCTCGTGATGTTTGACCTGCTTTCAAAATCTTACTTTACGCTTTTATATATAGCTAATTAGGTTAATATTCGAACAAAATATTCTTGAATAATTTTAAAAACTTTGAATAATTTTAAAAACCATGAAACTTATTTCTAGATGCAAATTTCCTCCAAAAAAAAAAGTATTTCATCTATGCACAAATTCTATATCGAGTGTAATTAAAATATAGTCATATTTTTTGCCCAAGTTATTATATCTTGAATATAAAATTTTTTATAAATCTTTTTGTTTAAAGCACACATGTTATATCGAAAATACGTAAAACGATATACAACCAGTATCTCTCACACGATAAGTTGTTCAAATTTTTAATTGAGTGTGATTCGTTGTGTCAAGTCATCGATTAATTTGCGGTGGCTGTGATTTTCGAAATGCGATCGGCAAATTATTCATATTCTACTTTTAAAGTTGCGCTCGTTACGCGCTAGTTTTCTACGCGTTTTTTTTTTTTTTATACGCACAAACATTATATACATGCACACGCAACTTGCAAATTTATGGAATGCACAGGGAATTTTGATTGCGCGCTGAGAGATTTTTCAGCCGTTGCGTCGGTAGCATCGCCGTGAAAATAGTTGTTTGCCTATAATAATTCTCCGGACGATCTTCGCGTGCGACGGTCGCCGCGACCGTCCCGCGTTATGGGAATGCGCGTCCGATTATCGTCGTGATTTACGGGCCTTAAAACGTGGGAAAGTTGCTGCGCTTTTTTGCGCTACGTTCTAAAATTTTTACTCATCTAGGCTAACGACCGCATTTAGCTCGATCGAATCGCCGAAAAAATAAAAAAAAATTGACGCACGACATGCGCGGATGCCGTTCGGGATTAGGATTAATACGTTTTGCTTTTTCGTGTTTCTTACCTTGAAGAAGCGCGCGCTCAAGCGTAATTATTTTCCTAGCAACCGTCGACTATTATAATGTGATCGATTCTTCGTATAACAAGTGTACGGCGTAATTCGGTGTTTTGTAAAAACTTCGTTTAGATCTTGAGTATATCTATGAGTGTAATTTTTTTTTTGTATCTCTCGTTTTATTGCAGAAGAAAGATTTTTATTGCAATTGAGAGTCGAGAGTCGAAAGAGAAAATAGAAGTTTTGTAGTCGAAGAGAGAGAGAGAGAGAGAGAGTAAAGATTAAGATAAAGGTTCGCAGAGTTCAGAATCGAGAGTTGAAAGTGTTTACGTGTCGTGCAATTACATTCGTTATATACTTCGAATAATCAAAAAATAAAATTTATATTTCATTTCAAATCGATACACAAATTTTCCGGCAAAAGAATCTTATTTCCGGGATATTTCCTTGTAAGAGAGCTCTATTCCGCAACGCGATTTACTGATAAAAAGAATGGTCGGTGGAGTGGGCGATATTCTAAGACGGAAAACAATGCCACGAACGGAGACGAGCGCATCTTTCCGCTTCCAGCCAAACACAATGCGCGATTTTTACGAGCGCACTGGCGGCGAAGGAAACGTTATAGCTTTCGCGGCACAACCGAACGATAGGAGTAGCCGGACGGGCAGTGAAAAAATTTTTTTGCTCGGCCAATATATATCCACGCACGAGATGCCCTTATGAGCGGCAGCTCACCTATAAATGTCGCGTTTTGCCGCGACATAGCGCGTTTTCTTCGTATTTCGCGAATTTGCCATTCCTCCTTCCGTTTATTACGTTCGCGAGTAAATTAAATCGGAAGACACCTTTAAGAATGATACACTCTCCGATTCTAAAGATCTCTAGGATAAGAGCATGTTCTTCGAACAAATTACTATTTTCTATTGCACAAGAAACGCAATTGTCACTTAATATCCGCAACGAAATTTGATCAGCTTCTTCTGTACTCGGAAAGCCTTAGAATTGCAAGATCGATCCTCCAATTATATTCGGCAAAAATCGCGACGCGCGGAAACGACGCCGCGCGAATCTACCGATCTCGGGTCGGATGGAAAACGATCGCGGAAAGGTATACAGGCCCTCCGCATTGGCGAAGAACGTTAACGTGCCGTGACGTTGCTCCGTTAGGATGCTCAGAGGATGAGATTCGCCATCGCGCGCCGATCGTGAACTTTATTTGCACTCACCTTCTCGTCGTGCCGAATCCGCATCTCGCCCTGCGCGCATATCTCCCACCCCGGGGGCGATAGTCATCTTTTTCACGACAATTTACGGTCAGACGTCGTATCTCGTTCTCACGCGTTGAAATTTGTGTAAAACCTTCCAAAAACTTTGTCATTCGCGCACCTTTTTCGCACCATGCGTTATTTATACAACCGCGTCTTAGACATTGTAATTGTGCGAATAGTTTGGTCGAGAAAAACGGTTGCAAAAAAAGCTTTATTTTATATGTCACGCGTTAATTGCCCTGTTGTAGATTGATAGCTACATTGCTACGCGTGTATTATCTCACGTGTATACACGAAGAAAGAAATAGTTTTCGCGCGTTAGTCACTCTGACACGCGGCGAGCTTTCGTCGTCTGCGAAATTGTGTAATTTCTTCGTTTTGCGCGAAAGCGACATGATTATTCGTGATATGTCCAGAGTTTACGCGTGCCCGCGGGGCATCGTTCATAAATCCAGAATCAATATGATAAATCAACGGTTGAGATAACTGTGCTCGGCGGAATTCATCGCGTTTAACACGACGCCGCGTTTAGCGTCGGAATTAATCAGACACGTGAGAAACGCGCAGCGGTTATACGATACGTATAATGAAAGGAACCGTAGAATGTGTCCTAAAATACCGCGTAGCGGTTTTTACGTAGCGGATGAGCTCTCGGAGAGGTCAAAGGTGAGGCGAAAATCGGATAACCGTCGAGAAACGTGTACGTATCAGACCACGAAGCACTCGCTCGAGAGAACCGAATGAATGACGGCTGGCGTGTTGGAATTCTTAATGAAAACTGAATACACGTTTGAATAATAAATGCGCGAGATGTCACACAAAAATATACGATCGATTTTTGCATACTCGCAACGACAAGCTGGATCTGACTGTCGTATCCAAGGTGACACCTCTCAAAGGTCATCCGCGTATCGTATGTCATCGATGAATCGATAATGCCTGCTGCGATCGGTTTCTTTATCGCGCAAATTATTCGCGTATCGTTTTA
>QVOB01008024.1:0-15161 GCA_014839585.1 Pseudomyrmex concolor | reverse complement strand
TTTGCGATATGCGTAACGCGTGCGGTACTTTCAAAGATCGATTAGGCGCGAAACTGCGCCGCCGGGCAAGTATCGGGTGATACTGGATCGGGTCGGAAGGTCTCGAGTGTTTAGTCGCTCCACTGGACTGTAACTCGAGCTAAACCCGAGAAACACCACCAACACCGTCAGAGGAGAGAAACTTGCCTTGTCAGCAGGCGGTATAAGGTCGAAACCTACCCACCGCTTGCAGACAGGAAACGGAATCCAACTTCCTTCCTTGGTCGAGGGCGAAGATTAATCTTGGTGCAATCGCGTACCACCTCCATTTGAACCATCCTTCGAGCACATCTCTTCATCGCCATTCTAACACCTTCCTATCCTCGCCCGAGCGCGCTCCGCGTAAACTCTCGAATCTTGTACGCAAATAATCGTCAGTGAAATTACAAAAAAAAGAAAACGTAACTGACAAGATGCGATAAATTACTCGATTCGAAATTGATGTGACAAATTTGTTTGCGGATTGCGAATTAATTCCAGATCCATGCGGAAGCGTCGAATGCGTGGAGCCGGAAATCTGTCAGCTGGACAACTCGAGACAACCGGCTTGTCGCTGCAAGGAACAATGCGACATCGCGCTCTCGCCGGTTTGCGGCAGCGACGGGAAAACGTATCTGAACGAGTGCTACTTGCGACAGGAGGCCTGTCGAACGAGGTTGCCGCTCAAAAAAATCTACAACGGCGGCTGCAGCTCCGGTAATATATACATATATACGATCCGAAACGAGAATCCGATATCAATTTGATATCGAAGTATTCGGAAAATTGCGCCACTCGCACGAGTCATTTCACCGCGCACGTTCGCGTGCGATCGCGTTTGCTAAAACTTTCGCTAAAAGATGTGTTTCATCGCGCGTATTTATGTACATACGTGTAGCAAAACAATATAATTGAATTAACAGAAAAATATTGCAATATTTGTTGTTAAAATTAATCACGTATAAAAACACGAAAAATATTTAAAATCTCAAAAATGCGAAAATCGCTAACTCTGTTCATCGCTCTCGGAAAATATCGCGAATTGTGAATTTCCTCGATTATTAAATTAATAGGAATCTCGTATTTTTTATCGTCTGCATTTTGAGAACGAGAGCGCAATTTTTAAAAGCATCCCGTTGGAGTAAGAATTTTATAAATAAAAATCGCGCGCAATTTCGATTTTGCAGGTCACAATCCTTGCGAGGCGGCGAAATGCGACTTCTACGAACAGTGCGCGATCAATCGGCAAGGGATCGCCACTTGCGAGTGCGGTCCCGAGTGCGAGCCGGTGATGAGACCCGTGTGCGCCCGCGGCGGGACCACGTACACGTCCATGTGTGAGCTGAAGAGACAGGCGTGCCTGACGAGGAGCAACATCGAGGTCGCTTACGTTGGCATATGCGGCTCCCGAGGACCTTGTTCCGAGAAGGTCAGTCGATCCTAATTGATCACGTTAGCGTTTCACATGCCGAAAACGTAACGCGGGAGAGAACCTAAACACGTTCGCGGCTTCCGCTTTACGCTACGCGAGGGAGATTAGTCGCCGTGTGAGCTCCATCGGAGTTTCAACGCCGCAAATTATTGCTCTTCGGGGAGTGTCTCGGTGTCTTGACGAACGTCAGCCGCGTTATGATTTATACGTTCCGTGACAAGTTTTATTGAAATTTCGAATAAATACGCGAGAGACACGGGGAAAAATCAAACATTCTTAAATATTCTTGATATTTATTGCGTAATCGATATATCGAACAAAAAAGAGCAAAAGAGCTCGATTATAGTCTCAGAGTCGTTTTGTAATATCAACATATTGATTTCGGATATTTAATTTCTTTAAGAAAACCGCGTTCGAAATCAGCGGGATTTGAGTTGGGAATCTTCTCACACTATCGATCTACAAAACAAAGTTTGTAATCGACGTGGAACGCGAAATGGAAATGGCCGAGATGTATTCACCGCAGAAATTGGAAGGGATCAAGAGACCAATAGAGCGCGGAGAGAATATCCTCTCTCTCCTCGTTCTCTCTTTCTCTTTTTCTTCGATACTCTTTCTCGATTTCTCGCAAAATTCGAAAGCTCGCGGTGAGGATCTTCACCATTTTCGACGAGCTCCTCCGCCGAAAGCAATTGTCGCTAATTGGATGACACGGAGCTTCGGATATCTCCGTGGGAAAGTCGATACATAATTCTGGCGCGAGAAGAAACGGCGAAGGGAAAAAGAGAGATCGAACTCGATAAATTTCGCAAAGACATTCGAGTATCGCGAGCTCCTCCTCCTCGTACATTTCTCACGAATAGCTTTATGAACCTCGATGTATAGTCGAGAAATTCCCCGCTAACTAATTACCGTCTCGTTTTGGTTTTAATATATTTGGTTTTAATATAATTTTATCTTGCCCCAGGATGTGTGTGTGTGTGTATTTAATTTAATTTTTGAAATAATGTAAATTTTTAAATAATTTACTTTTTAAAAATAATTTAATTTTTAAGGTAATCGATGAAAAAGAGAGAAAACGTAATTATCTTTTGACACTGTAGAAAATTGCATTTAACTGTTATAATTATCGCAATTTACGTTGACAAATTGACAACGTGAAGATATTATTGATGTTTAATCTTCCTCGATGGGAGAGATCAGCAATAACGCACTTTCAGATTTTGTTGCGCGGCAATATGTCAAAGCAATCGTGTGTGCAAATTATTCGGTTTGCAGGTGTGTCAATGGGGTGCAATTTGCGCGGAGAACGGCGACACCGCAGTGTGCGAGTGTCCGACTTGTCCGGCAGAATTTCAGCCCGTGTGCGGCGATGATGGCATTAGCTACGGCAACGAGTGCAAGCTTCGCCTGGAGGCGTGTCAACATCGACGGGAGATACGCATTCTGTACCAAGGACAGTGCAGTGAGTACTTCCGTAAATAGATTCGCGGCACAATTCCGTTGGCGGCCGCAAATGCGCTTCCAGAATCCTCCTCCTACAATCTCATGCATTATTGACGGCATTGAGTTGAAATTGATATTAATCTCGAACCAGTCAACATTTCGTGTTTTATTTCTTTCCACACAACTCGAACATATTTAAATTCCAATGTGTTTTTTAGTTATTTTTCGTTTTGCTAGCTAACTTTTTATATAATTACATTGCTGACAAGTTGATTTTTTTAATAAGCTCTTACAAAAAAACTCCTACGCAAAAAAAAGATACTTTTAATATCGCAAAATTCTGAATTCCAATCCGATAGGTTCCACATTATGCGCCTTTGTCGGGGTCGCTAATATCGGAGCACGAAAAATAATTTCCATCTCGCGGCAGGGAGGTCGCGTTAAGAGAACAAATCTGTGATTTTAATATGCCGAAGTGGTCGGACAGCAGCAGAGGGGGTTAATTTACGGTCGCGTAACCGCGCCGACAGCAGCGGCGGTAACTTAAAACTTGCTACGACTAATTTGAATATCCGGCCCCCGAGTAAATTGAATTTATAACGGATTTCTGAACGATCTTAAGTAGCGCGGCGGCATGAAACTTGATTAACGTCGATGGCCTCGCGTGTTTCCTCAGAATTAAACATCGATCGGCCGCGGTCCCGTTCGCACTTTTACCTCCGTCGCGTCCTCCGATTCGATAAAGCGACCTGTGATTGCGAGAGCTACGATTTGATTGGAAATTACAAATCGTGCGCGAACAATCTTCTTCCTAATATCGCTCTCTTCTGCAATTCATAAGAAGAATAATATTTTTTTGTTGATACTTCTCATGTTGTTGATTCGCAGCGCCGTTTGAAACACTCCGGACTGAATTATTATTATGCCGCTGCATTTTACATGGTTTTTTCCGAGAATACGTGCGATAAGAGCGCCGCGTTTGATAAAGTTACGCTCCGGCCACGTCAGATATTTCCAGCGATACCGCGTCTTTCGAGTTTTTCTTTTTCTTCGGTTCCCTCCCTCGCGCGAATTCTCCTGGACGATATCGTAAACAACTTCATGCATACCGCGCTGGACGATGCATCATCGCGGTTGCACGCGAGCTCGCGCTATTAATCTTCATTTTATTATTTTCTTCGATGCTTTTATCCAACAACGGAAGCTCTGGCCTCCGTCAATTCTGACCGCGCGTGAGGGAGGGAGACACGGAAGTAGTGAAGGAGATTTCATCGACCGTGTACTTTAAGTTTACGACGTTGGTCCCTACCCTGCAATTTCATTCTTATTAATCCGACTCTCCTCCTCTCGATATTTCAGAACGAGCCGTCGTCTCAAAAGGACGAAAGAAATTCCTCGGCGATTTTTCGTCGTGTGCGCGCCCTTTCTTAGAATTCAATGAATATCACGCTTCACCTGTCCTTCGATTTGCCCTGAATTTTTTTTTTTTTTTTTTTTTTTTCGAAACACAATTTTCACAGAGATGATCTTAAGACGGACATGCGCTTTCAATTTGTTAGACACAAGAAAAACCTGAAATGTTTGACGAGAGCGATATTAAAATCGAAGGGGCGCGTAAAGTCTTAGAAACAATAAAAAAAAAAAAAAAAACAAATTTGCGAGGCACAAACTCGCGGTTCGCGTTGCTTTTAAACGGCAAATATTGTACTGTTAAATATTGCAATACCGTTTGTGTCGTTTCTTTCGCTCGAGAGCTACAATTTAACAATGTAAAAACGAAGGTATCCGCCGCAATTAAACCTTGAGGGTGAGAATCCTTTATTTCCACTTTCCCATCTTTCTCTCCTCCGGTTTTATTCTTCCGCTCGTCTTTATGGAAATCGCTCGCGAATGAAGTGCTTTTCAGCTCGAAACAAACGCGTAACTCCGCCTCGAGGAGGAGCGATTGCATCTGGTGACATCTGGCACTTTTCATCTACAACGCAAATGCACACATTCTCGCGCGCAAGCATTCCCTCTCCGATAGTCGCGCGCAGTTTCCGGGAAAGTGTGTAGGAACTACGTAGAATGTTCCGAAACTCTCACTGATAGCATGATATTTTAAAGATGAGCGCGCGAAGAGTGAGATAAATAAAATCCGCAGCAATTAAACATCCGTAAAAATAAATACGTCGAGAAAACAATCTGTGAAATCGTTTCCAGTTTATCAAAATGTAACGTAAATGGACGACTTTTGTAAAAATGTAAATTAAAAATTTAAGTATTTATCGCCAGGAAGACCAATCTGCAAACTTTGCCGGGAACGTGTAGAAAAATAAATCGCAACATTTTCCGATTTGCATGTTTATTAAAAAGTTGCATCTGTCAAACGCGCGTAAACGCGCGGACAAGCGCGTTTCGTTGCTATCAGACGGCAGATTTATCAAAAGCTCGCGATGAGTACCAACATGAGTGATTCCATCGAACCATCTACCTTCTCAACGGAACAAGGTCCTTCAGACGCGCTTAAAGGCTCCGGGAATATAAAATCCTCGCGAAAAGTTAGTCTAAACACAAACAGTAATTTCCATCACAAAAATCTGATGAAATGGGAGATGGAGGAGGATGTGCGCGCCGTAAGAGCGCGATGAGAGTGGATACGCGCGTCGTATCCGAGTATCTACGATACGCGATGTGGTAACGCGATGTGCCGGGAGGTTTACCAAACTTTCCTCATATAACACACGTACTCGCCGAAAAGATTGGATTGCTTTTAATATCGGGCGGCAACCTGCGAATTCGAAATCACAGAACGGAGAGAAAAAAGACGAAGCGCGAAAGTTTCGAGTTTCGAGATATATTTTATAGTACGATCGAATAAAATCCTTCGCGAAAGTCTGTCAGCAATATTTGATTTTTTCTCATTTTTTTTTCACGCGTATAGTTTTAGAAATTCAACATACCATACATTAGTGTGTAAACGTTTTCCTATAGATATAATTGAAGCATAAAGTACATCATGTTTCCGCGAGGATATTCTCGCGGTAATACTAGAAATACTCGAAATTAGCGAGTTTCAAGGAGCACGCGATCTCTTGTAAATCACGCGCGCCGGCGATAATTTTCATCGCCACGCAGACTCGCGTTAGAAATCGCGAGCGGAACGTGCCGGTGGAATTCGGCAGCTTCGCGTGCGCGATCGGCCGTTTTCGCGACGTCGGTCGGCTGCTGAAATCGTATGAGTTGTTACCCCGCGGCATGCACGATGCATATGCATGGCGCTTCCTTTCCGCGCGCGTCACTACGCCATCCTTCTTCCTTTTCCATTCCCCGTTCGCAGTCACGCTTCGCGCGCGATGATTCTCGAGACCTTCTTAATTTCAACTCCGCGCTGAAAAACCGAGAACGGGAAACTGTCCGCCGCGAGTATCATCGGCACGTCAGTGCAGGCGGACGGAGCGCGTAAAATCTCTCCCGTATTTTTCTCTTCAACTTTCTCTCTTTTACATCCGCCGTGGATTTCAATGAATTCTAAAGATAACTTCGCGACTGGCAAGCCTGCGGATTTTCCCATCCTCCGTCGGTCTCGGCGAGAGGGAGGATTCTGTTGCTTCTCACATTTCGGTACTTACTCTTTGTTTCTCGGCCGCTCTCTCTCTGTTCCTCTCCCTGGCTGTGAAAATTCCGCACGGATGCCGGTATGCAAATATTCGCGAGAATTTTTATTAATGTTACTTCTCTCCCTCTTTCCCGCTTCCGCCACCTGCAAATACGGTCGATGCGGTTTCTCGCCGGAATGTCGGTTCGAGAGATAAGAGTCTGAGAGAGTGATGAAGGAACACGTCAGTCAAATCTGTGTCAAATCCTCACACAGTGAGATATATATATAATAATCGTAAATCATCGCCGGGATCTTCACAGATGGCTGCGAGAAGAAGAAGTGCGAATTCTACAGCGAGTGCGAGAGCGACAGCGGCGGGGAAGCCAAATGTGTCTGTCCAAAGTGCGAAAAATCGGTAAGTCCGAAATACTTGCACGTGATTTTCACATATGTAATAAAAATAATTGTATAATATATACATATATGAGAGAGAAAGAGAGAAAAAAGGGAGAAATGTTATAACAAATCTTCACAAAATTTTAATTTCAATGATTTTACTTTTGCATAATCCTTTTCTTGCAGAGTGTTTTAAATATTAAAATTAAATATTTAAATATTTATTATGTTATTATGTTATTAATACAATTAAAAATAAAAAGAAGATTGATATATCGATATGCGATATTACGATGTTTACATAGAAAAATCTTATTCCTGCTCAAAACGCTACTTAGTATAGTAGTACTACGTACTATTGCACGCTGCTTTTTTTTTTAATATTTTTCTATACATATATTTTCACACATAATATAATATTACCTATTTTAACAATCATCGATCGTTGTTACAAATGGTAACACTAACGAATAGCGCGGGCTATAAATATGTCAAGGGAGAGAGCACGTGACGTGCATTACGGAATAATATTAAATCGAATGTTCAGTTTGTTTGGATTATATTCAGAATTTTGTCATTTGCATGGCGCGCTATTTCGATCAACCTAAATTTTATAAACGTCGCCGCCTGTCTCTATTTTTGCGTGTCCGCGAAAATATAATGCGAGACGAATGCGCGAGAGAAATGGCTCTCAATCCGAAGTTGACAGCCGCGCGAAATATATTCCCAGTTTCGATAAATCACTATGCATATTTTTAAGCGCACTTGTCGTGAATAATTCTCTCAAATAAACGTCCGGATTAATTCGCATTTCAGTTACAATCAAAAAACCTTGCCTCGCGAACGAACATGCGCGCGCGTGTTGCTCCGCGCCGTTATTTAAAATTGAAATTAGTGGACGCAATTAACGAGATTTTTACTGATTTTTACTGGTGATTATACTTGGAAAAATAATGTCACTCGTTTGTTTTTCCACATAAAAAAAAAAAAGAGAAGCTCAATATAAGTAATTGCATTACTCGCAGATTTACAAGCGAACATACACACACGCGTGTCACGCGTTGGTTTTTTTGTTTTAGCAACAAAAAAAATTTTGTTTTTTTTTTTAACATTTTTCTACACAATTTGTTCTTCTTTCAACACATTGTGCGAACAATGACGTGTCTGTATCAATTTTGTCGACAAATTAGTCATGATCACGCGGCTTTTTCTAGCGAGAAAAAAATTTTAGACATCGCTTGCAATTTTCCTCGTTTAAAGATGCTTGCGGCGGTTCATGGCGCGCTAAGGCTTGCTCGTTAGCGTAACTAACGTGAAATATATATATACGCGATGATGAATGTCCCACTTCGATGTACATACATACGCGCATGCACCTGTAAATAGTTACGCGTTTTCGACCGGCCGTGATATTTTCGTTAGAAGACCGTTTATGTTACGCGCCTCCAGGATGCCGCTTCGTTAGCAGCGAAACGAGAAGCGTTGCATGCAGAGAGGCGGAGAGAAAGAGAAAAAGAGAGAGAAGGAGGGAGTTTGGCATTTGCATGTGCCATTTTCAGAATTTTCCATCAATAGCGTTTCCGCGCGGTCGGTTTATTATATCACTCTTCCGCAGAATGAATAGCGTTTTCATGTTTCATTAGACATCCGTCACAATAGTCAATAGCTTTTCCTGCGGAACGTTTGGAAATTTCGCGTGAAAACGCGTCGTTTCAAAAGGCGCAACATTCGTCCGTCACAACCAGAGGGAAAGGTCGGAAGAAAATGAGCTCGTATAATAAATGTTAATTAACATTTCGTCCCGCGACAGCAATTTTATCGGCGGGTGTGGCGGGTTTTTTTTTATCTCGCTACGCATGCCACGAGCATTACGTCGTGTCATCGTCGTCGCTTTGTCTATTTTTAAACCTGAACGCGTGAAAAATATAAGCGCAGAAAATTCGCGTAAAAGAGTCTCTCGCTTTGTAAGAGCCGCGAAGTTCGCAACAACAAAATCACAGTGAAATTGATTTTTTCTAATGAATCGTTTCTGATTTTATCTATACTTGCTGGTGTTTTCGAGAGGGTGTTCTTGCATTATTTCTGCCAATAATCGTTTGGCAGTAACGACAGTTACGCGCGCGCGTCGATGCATTATTCTCTCTTTTTCTCTCGCGGAGAGCTTCAATTTCTGCGGATTTATTTGCCTATCTCGAATCGATTTCCAATAAATAATTTTTCGTATCCGATTGCGCGCGGATATTAGAGATTCTCTCTCCCGAAGGTTTTTCCTCTTCTTCCCCCGCTCCGATGCAGGTCGTCGCGCGACGCGCATTCGGAAGCATGTCGGTTCATCAAGATAGCGCGGAAAATTCAGCCGATCTCGGACGGAGATACGAGGTGGCCCCTCGGATTTCACAATTCGCGGAACGTCCTGCTGACGAACAATTCCGAATTCCTTCGACGTTGGTCTTTTCGTGGTCGTCCGTAAAGGTATATGTATCCGGAACTGTCGGAGGAGGAATAAGGGATGCGTTCAACGTCAGGGAAAAGGAGTTGGGAAAAGGGATTAGGTTGGCAGGTTTCGTCAGAAAACCGACCGAGAAGATCTTGCGGACGACTTCCGCTGGTATTCTTCCGGGACGGAAAGTCCGGTCGTCAGTCGGTCATAGGAGCTTATCGAGAAGTATCAGATTCTCTCTCTCTCGATTTTCAACGAGAATTCCGGAACTTGTTTCTCTTCTATCAGCGATTGAAAAGCTTGCTTGAAACTGCAATACTCAACACAATTCTGTGGTGTAATTTTACACCAATCTTGAATTCTCTGCGTCATACAACTCACATATAGTGTGCGAAATTTAATATTGTAAAATGTAACGTGATCATTAAGTATTTATAATTCTCGTGTAAAATAATACAGAAAGAAAGAGAGAGAGATTAAACTGAAAGTTTTAGATAAATTGATATTTTCCCATTTGTAACATGAAGAATTGCACGCGACGTAGGAAGCTGCGTTCAGAATTGAATGTTTAATAGTTTTTTTTTTCAAATTTAACAATTTTATACCGTGTATAATGATCGCGATTTTATATGGCGCGGTGATTGTTGAGCGAGGGCGGTTTTACTCCCTAATTTAAAGACAGAACATTGTAACATGGGAGAATAACGCAATGGACGCGTTCGCGTACAATAATCCTCTTAATGAAACATAAGCGCGCGTGCACGCGGATTAACCTCAGAAAATGAGCTGACTGACGCGTCAATTAAACTTAACAGGGAACCGACTAAATCGCGCGGACGTACGTACCTCTCGCCCTTTCCCCTTCCAGAAACCGTCTTTCACCGCAGCAGCAGCAGCAGCAGCAGCAGTAGCAACAGTAGCAACAGCATCGCATACCACCCGGATGCAGTTGTGTTTTGAGCGGTCGTACGTACTAATAACCGTCGCGTCTTCCACCACACCCCGAAACAGTTCGCGCAAGATAGCTTTCCCACAAATTCCAATTAGATCACAAATGAGGCTTTTCCGCGGATACACACACACACACACACACACACGTGTGTGTCTCTATTTGCATAATTGTGTTACATCTGTGTTATTTCGACAGAAAATACAAATTACTTACATAAATTATCAATTACAGCTGTAACAGTCGCCGTCGAATAATGCATCGCCAATTAGTTGTGCTCATTAATTATGTTTTAAATGTAATTCCCGATTCATTGTTTATTAATTCAATGTAAGAGCGCTAATTACACGATGTGTACGTTTGTAATTGTTTTAATATTAGAGAAAAGCTTGCAACAGTGTGGGGGAGGGGCCAGACCTTGCATTTTTAGTGAAAACAATTACTCTCCACAAATTTGTCGAGCAATATACTTTGACTGCAAATTAATCAACTTTTATTGAAACACCCTGTATATATATGTGTATATATATATGTACATATAGCACAGCTGGCTGGGTGTAGTAGTAGCAGCCGGCGAAGAGTGGCAAGTGCATGAAACGCGCGTGTAATAAGCAAACAAGAGGAGCCGCGAATATGACGGCCAAGCTAATTAAGTTTTGCTCTTTCCTGTGTTATTGCACCGCTCCCATCATTCTCATCCCTCTTCTTCCCGTTCATTCCCTAGTCTCGCGCTGCTGTCCATCAAATGCGCCATACGTATCTTTACTCCCCCGCACCTTTGTGACGCGCAACAAGTGAGACACGCAGGACATTTCTCTCTTTCTCTCTTTTTCTCTTCTTCTCTCTCTTTGTCTCTCTTATTGTTTTTGACTTTTATTTATAAGTTCATTACACATGTCGTTTTGTATTTCGTTTTCTCATGATCGGATTTCCGACAAAATATCTTACATGTATATGAATAGAACGAATAAAAATAGAAGGAAAAATAGAGATAATCAATGTCTAATTATCGTTAGTTAATAAAATTGAGCACTCTCATACAATATATTCGTGCACAGGTGAAAGACTCAGCGGAAGCGAAAAAGGTTTGCGGGTCTGATGGGGTGACGTACGATAGCGAATGCGCCCTGAAAAGGACTTCGTGCGTGAATCAGACTCTCATCACCATTAGCTACGAGGGTGACTGCAGTAAGTAACGTCATATACGCCAATGTGCCTTGCAAGCGCGAGTTTAATGAGAGCTCAGTTGCGCTCTGAAACGAATATTCTAAAAGCGAAATTCTAAAAATAAGAAGACGTTTTTTCCAACAATTTCTATATTTTAACGAGAATATCTTCTTGCAAAAAAAAAACAACAAAAGCAAGAGATAAGGAAAATAATATTACAAAAAATAATAAAGTACTTTTCGGCTGAGGAAAAGAAATTGAACTTTTTTATTTCAGAACTGTGCGAAGGGATGGAGTGCAAGTACGGCGCGCGTTGCGTGGCGGGTGAATGCGTGTGTCCGGAAGCCTGTCCGGAAGCCAGCGGCGAACCCGTTTGCGCCAGCGATGCAAAAACTTATCCATCCGAGTGCGAGATGCAGCGAGCAGCCTGCGACAAAGATTCTAAGTCGTCGCGTTTGCACGTCATATTTTACGGTGACTGCGACGAGAGATTTCCCGTGGCGGCGTTAAGTATGTGTTTCTTGAAATTGTATGTTCATCTTTTTTGTCGCGCGCGAATCTTCTTTCTTTCTTTCTTTTTTTTCTTGTTTGAACGTTTGAGACAAACATACCGAGCGATAACAATTATTAATTTGCAATTATTAATGTGTTTGACGCGAGGTAATCCGCAACACCTTTGACTCTTGAAAGTGCGCGGGACGCACGGCGAGTTTCCTTGAGACAGACGGTTTCGCACTTTCTGTGTGGTCTTTTGGAAATTGCTGTTCTCTGTGTAACAAGGCGCCTCAGCTTAATTGAAAATAATTGCACGTAACTGTCGCAATTAGCGAGCGAGACGCTTGTTTCGAGGGAACGCTTTGCGAAAGACGCAAAGCGTTCCCTTTAACCGCATGCCATTAACAATTCGGCTGCTAGCAACCCGCACTAATAGCGCGTGCTCGCGCGATAAACTCGCTCTTCTAACCGCCGCGCTCTAACCAATTCCATAACAGCGACCAAGTCTACGCCCGCGATAACTCGCGTGGCCACCACAATCGCCGACGTGACTAGCACGCAGGAGCGCGAGGCCTGCAAGGACATTCACTGCGATTTCGAGGCGACCTGCGAGCTAGGCCCGGACAAGTATCCCAGATGCAGCTGCAGATTCGACTGCGCCTCCATCTCGCCGGAGAAGATGAAGCCCGTGTGCGGCAGCGACCTCAGGATCTATTCCTCCCTCTGCGCCATGAAGATGGAAGCCTGTCAGCGACAGCAGGAGCTCAGGCTGAGGCCACTCGATCTCTGCCAAGGTTGGGAGACGTCGACGAACAGACGACAAATAGACGGAACAACTTGCCTTCGGGAGAGATCTTTGTTTTTTGGAGTTTTTTTTTAACACTTTACTTCCCACGCTTTTATTGCGCTTTTTACTAACAAACATGTAAATAAATAGTCTCTCCGAACACAAGTTGAAATAGATCTGATGCAATATATATCGTGTGTGTAATAATTATCTATTTTGATTTATTGCAATAATTATCAGTTGATTACAAAAGATAATTTTGTTAAATGACAAAACTGATTAATCGACGAGTTATTGTTTTACGTGCAATCGATTCGCGTTATTCGCGCAGGTATGGAAGTCAAACCTTGCAACGGCGACCCACCGTTGGTGGACTCCGAGGGCAAGGAGTACGACTGCGGTAGCGGGCCGGAACGCAGAGACTGCCCTACCAATAGTTACTGCCATCAAACAACACGATTCGCTCGTTGCTGCAAGAAAGGTTAGCGAACAGACCAAACTCGAATATTTACGTGTAGATGTAATGAATAAATCTACAAATAAAATAAACAAAATACGTGATTACTTAACTTTTCTTACAAAATAATTCAAAATTCTTGCAAGCAAAGTTTTTACGTCGGAAGATCCGCGTGAATTACATCGCGTCGAGTTTTCGCGACGTTGTGATGGTTGCGTGCCTTTCCAGTTCACGGAATCCAGGTGGTGAAATGCGCGGATTCATGGCACGGTTGTTGCCCGGACGGAAAAACCGCCGCCCTCGGCCCGGACGGCGCGGGCTGCCCGAGTTTGTGTAATTGTAACAGGCTCGGTAGCGTGTCCGACACCTGCAATCCAGAAACCGGCGAATGCGAGTGCAAGCCAGGTGTAGGCGGTCCCAAGTGCGATAGATGCTTGCCGGGCTACTGGGGGCTGCCGAAGATAAGCGAGGGTCATCCGGGATGCATACGTAAGCATAATTCGAAATCGATCGCCTCGCGCGATCGTTCGATCATACAAATCTCTCATTATTTTTGCGAGTACACAATATTTTACGCCACGTATTAAAATATATCTTCATTAATTTGATTTGATTTTCCTTCGCTTTAATTAATTAAATTCCAGAGAGGGAAAAAATACGTAATCATAATTAATTACTGACACATAATTATTTGTGACATGAAAAATTACATATTGAATTTAAATGATTGATTAGATATTTTAGTGCGAAGATGTCGCTTGCGACAATAATTACGCGCGACGATGTAACAAACAATTGTGATTATTTATTACGAATTTGAAATTAATACGAATTTTCCCCGTTGTGTGTCTCTCTGAAACACAGCTTGTGGCTGCTCGCTATTCGGTTCCGTCAGGGAGGATTGCGAGCAGATGACAGGCCGTTGCGTCTGCAAGCCCGACATCCAGGGACAGAAATGCACGATCTGCAACGATCACAACAAGATACTCACACCTTCCGGATGTTACTCAGGTATCGCGCAACAAAAAAATATAATTTTCTATATAATCAATTCTCTTTTTGCATCTTATGTAATTATTAAAACATCAATTATATTACCTGCAACTTAATTGCGACAAAGTGAAAAAAATGAATAAGCGAGACATATACTTTCAAAATATTTCTTGTCCGACATGTTTTCAAATCCCGCAATTTCTTAGATTCGATATTTTACTTTGCGTCAAAACACCAATTTACTTCCCGCGGTTACACAATGTCGGGAATAATCTTTTACGTGTTCGGATACCCGTGCGCGAATAACTCGTGTCGCGACCGACCGGGTCACGTCGTCGCCTCCGAGAGGACGACGCCCGTAACTTTATTAACGTCGCCCTAATCCGTTTTGCCTCTTCCCCCGCAGCCGATACGATACCGCCCATAGCGACCACCTGCAACGAGTTGGAATGCTACTCGGGCGGTCAGTGCTCGGAGATCGGCGGCGCGCACTGCGTCTGCGAGCACTCCTGCCCGAAGGACGAGCCGTCCGTGCCGGTGTGCGGCAGCGACGGGCAGACCTACGACAACGAGTGCGAGCTAAAGATGTACGCGTGCCACCACCAGGCCGACGTGGTCACGCAGGCCTTCGGCCATTGCAGAGGTGGGTTCACTGAGCGTACACCGCCGAACAGGTCGCTTTACGTCCTGCACTACTGAGAAAAAACGCACCGCCGACCCTTTAACAATTTCACTCCGCGATTATACAACGTCCCTCGGACGCGCGAGAGAGTACATTTTGATTCTACATCTCTATCTTCTAGACAGAAAAGCCGCGGCGACGAAACACGCGGCGACGTAGTGTAATCGTAGATAGGCGAAGTTGCTCTCGTTCGATATATATATATATACACATATATATATATATATATATATTTGCAAGTTACATATAGTCGAGCAGTATACGCCTTGATTGTTTTAGCGAAGAACGACGATAACCGAGAAAAACACGTCGGATAGGA
>QVOB01008023.1:0-28436 GCA_014839585.1 Pseudomyrmex concolor | reverse complement strand
TTTTGAGATACGTATTAATTTTTTTCTTATATTAGAGACATTGAATAATATCAAATAAAAAGAAAAATACATGTTTTTGATAAATAAATGATAAAAACAATTCAATAACGCCAGAGTTTATCGTTCAGGTGACACAGTAATTGAGTTCTTTTACCCTATATATTCTCAGATTGGGATTCGAATTCTGACGGCACTTTGACAAGAAAATATACCTCACATATTATGTATCTATATAATAATATAAAAATGTATTCTTTTTGAAAAACACCGTTCACAAAGTCTTTTAATTTTAAATACTACAATTCTTGTGCCCGGTTAGATTATCTTCACGTAGAAAGATGTTGACTTTTTCAAGATGCATCGCAGACAAAATTTTCAGCTCGTTCTAACAAACGGTTTTATGAAATAACCGATGTGTGTGCGTGTGTGTTGTATTGTGTTAGCGCCGGAAAAACTCGCTCGAGAGATCAAGAGGTCTCCTCGCGCGAAGTCGTGCATCGAGCCGCGCATCGCGATTGAAAACGCTTCTTCGACTGTAAATAAACTTTCCCCTGGCGGCACACCGCTACAATGCCGATGAGGAAGCCGCCGCCGCCGTTGCTGCCGTCGTCGCGAGAGACATATCTCGCGAATATATATATATGTATACGTGTATGTCCTCAATTTCACAAAACGTTTGGCACAGATTCGTGATTTCACCCGGCGGGCAAATCGACGAATCTCGTGGGATGATCGCCGCGATATCTCTCTCTTGTTTTTACTACTAAAAAAGTTTGAACTTAGATCGATTATCGCGGAACGATTATCTCGCATTCGCGAGATCGCCAGCGAACGATGATGTAGAAAACACAATTAGACAATTTGCAGTTCGACTTATTCGACGACATTTATTTTTTTTTTTTTGTACACTTGTTACTTCGTGCAGAGAAGAATGCAATTTTCTCTCGTACAACTCTCTCAACAGCATGTCGTCTGATAAACATCGCGAATAATTTTTGCGATGTTTGTGCGAACAATGTGAATAATATATGCGAATTTTCAATGGCGGTGTTTATGAATTAACTTCTGTTTTATAATTCTCTCTCTTGTTCTTATTAGGTTTTGTCTTGAATTGATGTGGGTGCGATGCACTCTCTCGGCGAGAGCGATTCTCTGCGTGAGCGAAAGTTGACGGCGATTCGTTCATAAATGCTTTATATACGAGCGCTAGCTCAAGCTCGCGTGACTGAACATAAAGTAAAAAAAAAAAAATTATATATATATATATATATATAAATGTGAAATAACATTAAAATATATAAAATAGATATAATCGATATAACTCGCTTATAATTTATCTGACGCTGAATCGTATGTATTTCTTGTATAAATGTGTTAATAAACTAATTTGTTTAAAATAATTGCTCATTTGCAATCGAAATGAATTAACGTAGACTTATGTAGCGCAGCCAATAGGAATACTTGGAACAATTCGAGTCTCTCTTTACCGGACCGTCCAGAATGAGGTAAGCAGCTAAAACGAGCATTTTAAAACACTTTCGCGCCCGGGAAACGCGTACACGCGTTCCACCATTTTCTACAGTACGGGGACGTATGTATGCGTTACTTAGAAGTTTTTCACAAAAATAAATAGATAAAACGTTAAAAATAGTTCATTTTCTCCTCTTTCAAGTGGTGCAAAAGTTTATAGCAGTTTTTTTGAAAAAAAATTTTACGAAATTTCTCCGACACCAAGAAAAACTTTCTCCCTTAACTAACCGGCTCGAAGGAAGCACCTACTTAAGAGGACTTTTGAAAACTATTTATTTTTACGAAATTTTTTCCTCAAAACACTTAAAACACCGAAAACATTTGAAGTATTATATTTTTATATAGAATGTATTTATTAATCTTTTATCTTAAAAAAAAAGTTCAACATTTAGTCACTATTATGTTTAATTCTTGTCATAATATAAAATTTATTAAACGATATTTATTAAACAGAGCGTGTTGCAAAAAATCTTGTTTACACTGTGCTAAAGACAAGGCTCTTGCATCCTTCCTGCTAATCTGAAACCGATTAAAGATTCATTTTAATCTACACAAATATGATTGGACCAAACATAATCATTTATCGCAAAATTGAACAAAATGACGGCCGACTGAAAGTGAAGAACGAAAGTTTTCAAAATGTTTTTACTTTGGCAAACCGTAAAAAATCTTTTCACATAAAGTTTTGCAAAAAGGTCGCATATAAAAAAGTGTGATCGACACGTTGAATTTTTTATAAAATCCCGGAGCAATTTTTTACTGACTTTTGCCGAAATTAATTAAATATTTTTTTATGCAATGCATATTATTGTAAAATATTATCTGCAACATATAGGTTCAACTGTATTATCATGTTTTGCGCATTTATTTTACTGGAGGCCTCCACGGCGCTGGAGTGCATTTTTTTTTATCTCACGTTACATTTCACTTTTTTTTTTTACAACAATCAATTGTTTCAGTCGTTTCTTATTTTGCTCATTCTTGTTAAGTCTGTCCAACTATCAAAGAATGATATTTATTATACTTTCTACACGCTACATTAAGTTTTGCAATTCGTTTTCATATTTAATTCGTTTTCAATATTTAATTTTCTAAATAGCTCAAAAATAATATGTCGCCAAACAAAGATCGTGTCTCAAGTTACTCATCTAACGACTCATGTTTACCGTCTCTTTATAGAGACGAAGTGAAGAAATAGAAGAAGAGAGAAATAGAGAGATAGAAGAAGTGAAGAAAGTCCACTACTTAACCAACATGCGCGTAAAACGTGTATGTACGATTTTAAATAAAACTAATTTTATATGTGTTCTATTATAGTGCATTAGTTTTTTTACATAATATTGAAAAATCAACAAGTATCGTCATTTACTTGAATTATGTGTTTTACTAATCTTGGCATCGCCGCACATAGGAGTATTTATAATGAACACTTGGCCAAAATTATTTTTTGATTTTAACGGCCTCTAAACAACATTACCCGACAATTTATGTAATTTAAATAAGATGTCGTGCGCACACAAAAAAATTGACGTCTACTGATTGTGAGCAAATATTCTTCTAAAAATTCCAACTTTTTCTTCATATTTGCTCTTTTTGCATAACGTCATAAAATTGCTTTCTTGTCAACACTTTTATCTTTGTTAGACGATGCTGAGAATAAAACACAAAAAAATTGAAATTTTTACTTTTCTAAGATTATTAACTTGTATGTATATAAATGTCTATAAAACTGTTATTCGCAAAAATCCGCAACTTTTTCTTTTTATGTAATAAAATAGAACCTTAATGCTTCTTAATCATGTAAGTAACGTTATCCAATAACATTCATAACAATAACAATATAACTCGAGACACATTAATTTAATAACAAAAATCATGTTTTCTTATAATGTTACGAAATAGTTTTACTTTTAAAATGTATTAATTTAAATGATGATTGAAAGATCCATAATGAATAATTCAACATCATTTATCAAAACTACTTAAAAAAAAAAAAAAAACACTGTCGATTGCGCGCAAAAGAAAGTAGAAAAACAGGTGAACCGCGTGTTATTCGCAATCGTCGCATTTCGACTAACCTTGCTCGCGTCATCTTCCTTTCCAATACAGAAAATTACTTTATTCCGCTATAACAGGCCCGTAAAATATATCTTCTTCATCCTCGAAGAAAAGTTCTTCAGCCTCGTCGTGGCTTTGACGGGCGTGTGGAACACTAATAAGATCGCCGGACATCCGGCTAATGCGTTGATTGTCACGCTTGTCGACGTATGCTTTTGCATTCGGCCCAATGGTGATTCCCATCAGCGACATCACTTGCAGAATGGTTTGAAATCCCTCGTTGAAGATGCAGATAGCCAAAAACGTAGCAATCTCTACCGTTTTCTTTCCACAACGCATATGTCTCGGTACGAGCGTCCATATAAGCGAGTGCAAGCTTCCGTTGGTGTTTTGCGTGTACGCACCGAGACATCGTTCCAATAAGTCATCAGCAGTAAAATCTTCATATACAGATTTTATCGCCGTTATTACAGCGTCGTGCAGCGGTGGTTTTTGGTGCGTGAACGCTTCTAACGTGCCCTTCGCCTCCGCCTGACGCCAGACACACCAGCTGTCCGATCCCGAGGGACAGTATTCATGTTGAGGATTTGCATCGCTGGAAGCTTCGTGATACAACGTCGCCCAGATCGCTCTTTTCATGTCGCCGATGGAATTGGAATTGTTGCGTATAGCCAAACTGTAATGTGTCGTAAGGTGTTTTATCAACTCGTCTGTGAGTTTGCCTTCTTTTTTTCCATCGATACCCTCCGTGGCTTTCCTCGTCACGCCTCGCAATCGCATTCCCATTCGTTTTTCCGCGTGTCGAATACATTCTTTCTTCGTGATAACGATGTCATCGTCGTACGGATTCGTATTCAATATGTTTTTGAACGTCTCGCTATCCCCGTCACCGACGTAAGTCGTGAAGTATACACCGTATTTTTCCTGGGACTGTTGAAACATCGACGTAACCGCGTCCACTTCCATCTTTCCAGCGTTTCCCGAACGATTGATTGCCGGGCATTGATTCTCATGAGATTCAAACCAAATGTCGTAATCAATTGTGTCGGAACGATGTTCCCAATCGCTGCAATTTCGACAAGAGCTCGATTTGACCACGCTGTCGAGCACTTTTTTGGTAAATATGCCGGTTATCGCGAACACTCCGAAGAGCGAGCTAAATCCTCTCTTCTCCCACGTGCCGTCGCCTGATACGGTTAGATAATCCATCGGGTGTTCGGTTGATAATGTTTTATTTATTTCTTCCTCGACGGCTCTTTTTGTAACTACCTGATACAACGCTTTCGATGTGATGTGTATACTTTCTAGGCACGCATCGAAAGTTTTAGCATAGAGTCCCTGACTGATGTCCATCAAGCCACAAAACAGAGATATACCTTTTAAACACACATAATCGAGAAATAAAGCTCTGATTTTGTTCCAATTGATGAGAAATAACACAGCCTTTAAAAGCCAAGCGCTGGATGTGCGTCACAAAATATTTTTTAAATATGAATTAATACATCGTATAATAAAAGTAACGATCCAATAAAATATCGGAGAAAGTCCTCTGATTCAGTTATGAAAAATCCGTTAAATATGTTTCATATAAGGGTGTTGCTGTAAAAATATTAATTAATAATATTACCGTATAATAATAATAATAATAATAATAATAATAATAATTCGAATTACATTTTAATTCGAACGACTACATCGGATATGTTGCATCTTAAAATTCTATATCTCGAATGCTTGACTTGCGTCTCATATAACAGAAAATCTTTTTCTGAACTAAATTGAAAAGACCATTGCGAAAAGAATCATTGCCGGCCAAAAATCAATGCTCACCGCATTTCCAGCACCGCATTTATACAGTCACCTTATCGATTCGGCCATCAAAGCACGAAATAATATTTCTCGCAATGTTTAATGTCGATAGATATATTTATGACAACGCAAATTTTCGATAACGTAAATTCAAACAAATATAATCGAAATAAGACTGATGGTTTCCATTTGAAAGAGAAATGATACGGCTTTTAACACTTCGACGGTCGCTGTCACGTGATTTCGCGCATTTAGCAGCCGGTGTCACGCAGGCGTGATCTCGCTCGGTTGTCGGCCGGTGTCACGTATACGTGACTTCACTTTTTTCTTTTTTTTTTTTTTTTTTTTAATTTAACTGGCACTGAAACGTAAAACAAATGATTTCTGCGAGAATAGCCGGCGGTACGTAGGAATCAATGAGCAAAACATGTGGCTATCGAAGTGTTAAGAATCGAATTAACATGTGTGTGTATTTATTTAACAACACATTTACTTTAAAATACTTTGCACGTAAATCCTGAGCTTGACTTTTAAAAACCGTATTATTTCCGTATACCTTTTATCCCGAGACCCAACAGCCTCATTACGAGCACAATGCGCCGATTAATCTCGTACGATTTTTCAATAACGGGACAGGAATTTATATACGCGACCCCGCAATTGCACGTCACAGCTATTTTAAATCCCAATCCGTGGGTTTGCGTCTCGTTGAACTTCATGTCACTCTGGCAAT
Source organism: Pseudomyrmex concolor (assembly GCA_014839585.1). Lineage (NCBI taxonomy): Eukaryota > Metazoa > Arthropoda > Insecta > Hymenoptera > Formicidae > Pseudomyrmex > Pseudomyrmex concolor. The sequence goes on along the minus strand of QVOB01008023.1, from coordinate 22,306 downwards.
TGCGGCAAACAACCATGTTGCTTATCGCCGTGAAAACCGAGAAAAACTCGAGGATGCAATAACCATGCTGACGATCAATAAGAACCTCGGTGTCGTTTGTACTTCGCAATTTTTCAGCGGACGTCGTAGCGAAACTGGTGTCACATTCTACGGTGTGCCGATTTCCACGGAACTTTCGTTTTCTCTTTTGCGGACGAACGTCTCTCGACGCGCCTTTACGATCCATTTTCTCCGTTTCGTTGAGCGATTACTTTGCACGTGAAATTCGAGAAGTAAATTAACACTAACGTAATATTTCCAAAACGCAAAAGGGAGATATCTAAAGGCGTTCGATGTATTGTTCGAGCTCGAAACCGCTCAGCTGGGACTGGGTTTGTTTATGAATGCATCGAAAGAGCGCCGACCAGTCGGCTGGGGTCCTGTGCAAGTCCTGTGCACTAGGACCTGCGCGTCGTCGTCCTACGTGGCGCGTTCTTCAAAGCTGACGAGCTGAATTCGAATTTTGTCAGATCGCTTTAAGGGTTTCTTCCCTTAAGTATAAAGATTGAAAATAAAATTGATTTTTTTACAGATAAAAGTAGAATACATACCATCCCAATAACATGACGTCAACAGATTGGCAGTAAATTGCTGTATTTTCGTGTCATCTACAACGTCATCATTTTTGACAGATTTTGCTATAAGTCGCGGGTTTTCTTGCGAATGGAATTAGAAAAAGCTAGTCCTCTAATTTTTTGCCATCTCGCCGAAGATATCTTCTATTTTGACGATTTTCTGACCTTCTTGACAAACAAAGAACTATCGTAGATCGCACTTTTTACGCAAAACTATATTTTCCTCGTAATTTTTGACGATTTTCTAACTAAGATTCTCGATTGTCGATTGTTGGTCGACGTGTAAAGTCTCTTGTTAAGATATGTCTCCTATAGTTCCTTCGCTAGTTACTTCAAACGACTTTTCTTGGCATCAAGAACCCTAATGACGATATATAGATTACGTCAATGTTAATAATCTCGTTAATTTTATACACAATTGGATCATGATTTTGTTTTTTACGACACGTATAATAAAATTAAATTTTCGGTCTGATGATATAAAATAGTCGCCTGTGTTATTTAATGCGCTATTTCCGATGCTGTTGATGAGTTAGCAACACTGGTTTTACAGCATATGGCGGTAAAAATCAATACTGCGCGCGTCGCAATGTTCGTGGGCTGTTTCGTGGTAAATGCCGTGCGCGTATACATGTATGTTTCAGCTGAGAAATTAACGCGCAACAAACATCATCGAATTTCTTTTGTATAAGTTCTGTTACGCCATCTCGGTGTGATGAAATTTTTCGTGATTCTCGAGCGTTATGCGGGCGAAAGATATTTATCAAGAATACAATTGTAATTAGTGTAATACTGTTACGCAGCAAGATAGAAGGTGAGTTTCTTGTGTTTACATGCACATTACGTGCATGGCGCAAATCTGTCTCTTTTGTTAAAAAAAATTACCGCAATTATATAGTCTAATCGCCGTTTCGATAAATTTTTCTAATAATTCAATTTTTTTACATATCGCGATGCAATAAGATGTGTATGTATTGTCTTTTCTGTTTTCTTAATAAGTTATATATTTTCTCGTTTAAAATGTGTTAATAAAATAAAATATTCTCGGAAGAATTATAATTTTGTAAATTACAAAATATACATATATCCGCATGTCTTTCAACGTCTGACATATGAAAAGGCATATTGTGTGGAGAAATATGAGAAGATGATGGACGGGCCAGGATTAGGATATTCATATCATCTTCCGTCCGCTGGATGGAATCTCAAAATCAGAAACGTACTGTCGCAGTTCAGCGATCTTTTCAGCGAGTTTAACAAGTATATCGCGCCAGCTTATCATCATGATCGTTGCGAGAGGTATGTAAAACGAAACTCAAAGTAAAAATGCTAATGAGCACGTCGTGTGTATATTTTATGTATTTAAATATATTGTATATATTTTATATATTTTTATACATAAAATATACACAAAGTTACAAATTTAATTGGCGGCAAAAATAAATATATCAGAATTGATCGCAAACTTCGCTTCATTGTTTCCATAGAAGCTGCAGGAAACTGAATAGATTTTCTGATCAATCTGTCATAATTCTCATTATGGTTATATCTAAAAATTCTTTTGACGTTAGATTTTTCTCTGTCGTTATTATATACAAATTCGTATAATTAACACGCAGATCCGTGCAGATGCGCTTGTATTCGATGCACAAGAGAGAATTTGTCATGGTATTCGTTGCCTTTTTCGCGTGTTTCGGATTGGCCGTGTTCATCGGTCTTGCCGGTAAGTAACAATCATCTTTCTGGAGTGTATTTTGGTATTTGATTTGCGAAATGAAGACGAAATAGACGTTAATTGAAACGTGTTGTCGCGTCAACGCTTTAAAGGACCACCTATAACATCAACTACCGAACAAAAAGCGCATTTGAATGGCAGCGAGATGGCCACCGGTCCATTCATCATGAAAACGCCTATGTTGTCCACTTACAGCCAGCAATTATGGGTGATCGCCAAACTGTCAACGTCGAATACTGACGGTAACGAAAATTAAAATATTACCGTCCAGTTGCTCGTAATATTTCATTTAGCAACATTGTTAAGACTTTTATATTTTTTCTTGTTAATTAAGACTTTTATATATTTTTTTATAATTTTACTTATATAGTTTTTTTACTTGTGGTAACTTTATATTAATGTAAAGTCTCACTTATTACAATGATAATCTCCAAATTGCTGATAATTGCAGATGAAAGATACGACAAAGGATTCCAAGTTAGTGTTTCCATAGATGGTGTCACTGCTGATCGGAAACTGGTATCTGTGTTATCTCCAGAAACCGGACATAATCGGTAAGAGCTGTTGTGAGAGTGTTGTTAAGAGTGTAAAAAACGTGCTTGTTTATAAAAAAATAGAATCAATAACTCCATTTTGTAAATTTGGAAACCTAATAGTAATAAAGAATATTTAACAATAATCTTAAGAAATGTAATGAAAATCGGTTATAAGAGCCGTTTGCAGGATGTTGTGCAGAAAATGTGTTTATATATATATATATATATATATATATATATATATAAACACTCCATTCTATATGGAGGAAAAAAAAATTGAAATTTTATTTATTCAAACATGTATATACATACTATACATACATATGTATATAATATATATAAACACATTTTCTGCACAACATCCTGCAAACGGCTCTTATAACCGATTTTCATTACATTTCTTAAGTTTAATAGACTTCAAGAGCCCGAAGAATCTTCTTCTTTATTAATTCATTTAACAATATTGAACTTCTTCTTTATTAATTCATTTAACAATATTTAACAATAAAGAAAATTTGAAAAGTCATTAATACGAGCATTAAGTCGCGATCGAGTAACAATATACGCGAATCTTATGCTAATGAAATTGCCTTTCAGAACAAGACACTTGAAATGCGAAAGCCAATCCTGCGAGGAATTAGTCGTCGCCCACCTGGGATTTCTCGATTATAGCTACTACATAATCACTGTCCGCTTCCATGGACTCGAGAGCTTCCATCAGCGATATACAATACGAGAACTCACATTCTACGTCAGTAAGCACTGAACAAATGACCACGCCAGTCAGAGCACTGCGGCAGTCTCTCAAGCGCCTTGTTGTTTTTCTTCACGTTATCCCCGTTTTTCCTGTTCACAGTTTAAGAACTACAATCCGGCGTTCACGCAGATCGAGATCTGGTTCCGGCTCATCTTCTTGCTCACCACGTTCGGAGTAATGGTAATTCGTGATAGCGAACAGACTGGGAGGGGAAAAAAAAAAAGAAGATCGAACGAATTAAACTTTCGGAATAAATTTTCCCGCCGATTTTCTCTTTAAATCCGATCTCTTTTTTTTTCTCCGCGGAGAAGTGAATTCTATTCTAGAAACTGAAAGGAAAATTTATGTACGTACCCGCTTTCAGTGCTGGTTCGGCCATTCGCTTAGAAAGTATCCGCTGCACGACTGGTCGATAGAGCAAAAGTGGATCTCGATACTTCTTCCATTATTGATTCTGTACAATAGTAAGTGTACGAACGATGTTAACGTTTTTTCTCGACGTCGTAATTTTACAATCGTTATTTATTTATTTTTTTTATCGAATTTTTGCGAACAACAGATCCGCTGTTTCCCATGACTTTCCTGGTGAATTCTTGGGTACCCGGCATGCTGGACGCGATCCTGCAAACTACTTTTTTGTGCGCCATTCTCATGTTCTGGCTTTGCGTTTATCACGGCCTCAGACAGGTATTGTATTTGAATCGATGAACAAAAAAGTTTTTTCACTTCAACCGTTGCTGTTTCAACGATTTGTTTAATTTATTTTGTGTAGAACGAGAGACGGCTTCTCACGTTTTACCTGCCCAAACTCTTGGTGGTAGGTATGCTGTGGGGCGCGGCACTGACTCTCGCCACGTGGCTTCGTTGTACCGAGTTGGAGGATCCCACATACAATTACGTTCTCGATACGTCGAATTACTATGTAAGTTAACGATATATTTATACTGATATTTATACTGATCAACAATATAGTCGCGCGGAATCATAGTATTTAATATTATAAATATATGTTAACTTTTTGTCTGTAGACTTAAAAAAAAACTACGGTAGACTGGGTCTGAGACCCGCGCGACTTTAAAATCGAATATCTCCGCAAAAAAATCAATATTTTTTCAATTGGTTTTTTTTAATCGAAAGTTTGAACCGAAATTTTGTGCCGATAAAAATAAATAAATAAAATTAAGGGGATATTTGGGGTTTCTCATATATGAGAATGCAAATATAGCCGTTGTTGTGCAGAAATATGTGTGTATATATGTATATATGTGTGTTTACATGCACATTTTACACGTGAATTTTTGAATTGAGATTTCAGTTTTTAAAATCATATAGCAATCCTATATAACACATGTATATATGCACATATATATATATATATATATATATACATATATATATACATATATATATACATATATACACACATATTTTCGCACAACGGCTCCTTATGATCGTATTTATATTACTTAGTTTAGAAACTTCAGAGCCTGAGGATTCCTTTATTAATTGATTAAAAAAATAAAGTTTTCCTAGAAACGCCGATGCGCAATTTCTGAGTGGATCTGGGAGACCCATGTCTACGGACAAAAAATTAAAATACCACATATATATTTTTTTATAAAAGCGTCAATTTTTAACGTATCGCATGGCTCTTTTCTCCGTAATCTCAGCAATTTCGGCAGTTAGAATTGTAAGACCAGTCGCACACTTTGAGACGTGGATCAAAGTAAAGTCCGGCAGGACACGATTGTAACTGAGGTGTTCCCCAGTCGCACTGATAGAAATGATCGCACAGAAAAGGATGCGGCAGCAGTAGCGAGCTCGGATGGTTGGTCGGACATCGTGGAAACGGTCGCGGGCAACCGAGCCAAGATGGGTCGCAACCAGCCCGCCAGGGCCAGTCGCATACCTGAAGAATGGGATTAAAGTGCAACTGTTCTGGACACTCGAACAGCATTGGCACGCCCCAATCGCATTTGTGGAACTGAAATTTTTTGGAGTAATTTTGGGAGAGAAAAACGTTCTCTTCGTTCTTTATTTTGTGATTTTTTCGCGAGAAAACTTACCAAGCTGCAATTGGTCGAATGAGGCAGCAATACCGGATATTCGCGACGGGCGAGTCCGAAGCACGGATTCTCATTCTCCGTCTCAGTCACATTTCTCACGATATTGATCTTGAGCTTCGCCTCGCACATCGGCTCGGCTTCGGGATCATATTCGTGTACCTGGTAACCCTCACTGAGGATCTCGTAATTCATCAGTCCACTTGGAGAACACAAAAGCTGCATCGTGCAGCTTATTCGCACTGGTTTCAGCTCGGTGTACTTCGCGATGTCTCTTTGCAACTCCACCGGACATTCAACGATCGTGTACAATCCGCTGATCTTCAACGAAACTTCCAACATAATAACGCTCACTGCTAATCGACAACCAAAAATTTGTCTCATGTTCACGGATATATGTATGTCGATGAAGTCAATAAATGAATCAATCTTTACACCGATGTAATTCCGGCCATACGCGCAAATCCGATCGCGATGAGATGACTGCTGCAAATAACGCGAAAATTTTCCGACGCGTCGGTGTCTCTCATGTTTTATCTCCCGAGATTATACCGGTCTACAATCTTTATTTGGCGTCGTATTGAAAGTGGTTCAGAGATTGAAACTGGTCGGCCGAAGAAGAGCGGCAAAAAGATGAGACATATCCAAGTTAGACGGGCGCGATCACTTTTATAACGAGAGATATACATCTATATTCTCTTTTCGTTTTTGTTTACAGGGCTTCAAAGTATTCTTTTTCACTGTGAGTGGCCTCTACATCTCGTATCTTCTGCTGCTTATATTGAGAGCATACAGCGAACTGCGATCAATGCCGTATTTTGGTAAATAAGATCTTTTTAATTGGCATATGTATATATTATATATTTACATATATACAAACACACATATATATAATATAGTATATATATATATATGTATGTGTGTGTGTGTGTGTGTATATATATATTATACAAGGTGTCTTATTTTAACTTTTGCATCAAAATATCTCACAAAAATATAAAAATGGAAAAATATTTTCAAACAAAAGTTTTTATACGTAACATAAGGTACCATTGGTTTGATCTTGGCGTTATCAAAATCAGAGCAAAGTCACCTTGAATTTTTTTAATGGAATCCACTTTTTATTGCATATTCTCGTAGCTTATCTCGAGAGCTTTTCAATTACACTATAATAAAATAGGTATAATAAACGTGGAAACTAAGGAGCCTATAGTCCCGGGTGGAGGTGGACGTCAATGTAAATAAATAAAAGCAGTGTGTTAAGTGGACGTTTCGATCGTTTTAATGTTGATCATCTTCAGCACTAGTCAGACAAGTCACATTACCAGGGTCGACGTCAAGTACAGAGGCAAGCAAACAACAACCAGACGGCAGATGACATGACAAACAAGTAAATGTCTATGTGTATCAGTGTTTTCAATGTACAGATTAAAATTATAATAAAATATTTTTTCAATAAGTACTTAGCGAAGTAAGGAACATGCAATGAAAAGTGAGAGGTTTTATTTAAAAAATTCAAAGCGACCTTACTTTGACCTTGATAACGCCCAAGATCACACCAATGGTACCATCTTATATTTCTCTCGAAGTCATAAAACTTTTGTCTGAAACATTGTTTCGTATCTTTTATACTTTTCAAGATATTTTGATGCAAAAGTTAACTCTTCGTGGCCAGACCTCAAACATGACGATAATTTGGCCAAACCGAGTCTATCGAGACCCACACGACTTTAAGATCAAATATCTCCGCAAAAAATCAATATTTTATCAATTTTGTTTTTTTGAATCAAAAGTTTAAACAATTCTACAGTATAAGGAAACGACCAATAAACGAGATAAAACCTGATGTTCGGGTTAAAATTTCTTTAGTCAAAAGTACACAAACGTTTCGATCCTGGTTTGAATCTTCTTCAGTGTGAATTAAGGAAAGGGCAGGAAGAGGCATGAGCGATTGAAAATAACTGAATTCTTCCTGCCCTTCCCTTAATTCACACTGAAGAAGATCCAAACCAGGATCGAAACGTTTGTGTACTTTTGATTGAAGAAGTTTTTTAACCCGGACATCAGGTTTTATCTTGTATTAGCCGTTTCCTTATATTGTCATATTTCACAAGAAGCAACATACATTTTAAACAATTCTGCATCGATAAAAAAAAAAAAAACAAATTGAAAAAATCTCTAATAGTTCCGAAGTGTTTAAAAAAACCTAATTTTTTCTAGAAACGCTGATGCGCAATTTTCGAGTGGGTCTGGAAGACTCACGTCTGGACTTGAAGGATTAAAATGAGACATCTTATATATTATATATTTTAATTTAATTTATAATTCAATTTTTCTCCTGAAATGTGTTACATTTTCAAGCGACACTAAGGAAGATCTACTTTACGCATTCTTTACAGATCTTCGCTTGCGGTTTTTGACGTTACTCGCCGCGGTGGTCGCCGGCGTTTGCAGTCTGGTAACCGCTCGTCAATTCGGCGCAGGTGTATTGGAAGATAGTTTCGCGTCCCGACTCTCAACTTATTATCGCACGTCCGCGCAATTCATGGCTCTTTACGGACTTCTCAATTTCTATTTATACACCATGGCGTATGTTTATGCGCCCGCGTTGCAACAGGTTTACGGACAACGTGAGTAACCACGAACGCAAATTTATATGTTGGGGCGATATTATCAAGCGATATTTTTTTTTTTTTTTATTGCACAGACTCGTCGATAACAAAAGATAATCCCTCGTTCTCGATGTTCAACGATTCGGAGGAAGAGGTGATATACGGATCGGATGAGGACAGTCGACGACCATTGACTCGCACTCCGCGAAATGCGGAGGACAGCGATTAAAGGGCCTTAAAAAACGAAGACTTGTCGTATAATATTCTTGTTTTAATTAATCAGAGATTAGATTCGTCAAACGAAGAAATCGACAAATGAGAAACGACGATGGTTTTTGATCAGTCATGTTTGCGCTCCTGAGTAATCGCGGTTATACTGCCGTATAATAAAAACAAAATGTTTTTAAAAAAGAGAAATAACTAAACAAACTAAAGTCACATAGATAGAGTTTGTTGAAAAATAAAATGTTGTAAATGAGAATTCTGTCATGTGTATGCAATTAAAAAAAAAAAAAAACATTGCATAACATACGTAAGTTGCTCCAAAAGTTTTCGCAAAATGACGTCGTGTCGCATCAAAACTGTTGATAGATTTTTTTAATTTTACATGTTTAATGACACTTTTGACACATCAAAAAATATTTATTCGTGAGACGTGTTCAAAAAAAAAAAAAAAAAAAAAAAAAAAAAAAATGAATTTATTACGAACAAATTTCCGCGCAATGAATTTTCACGACTTTAAGAAGTCGCTACAGAATGATTGGACAAAATGCTTCAACTTTAATCAAATAAAAAAGTATATTTGTTGTAACAGAAAGAATTTTGAGAAACAATGAAATTAATTTCAAAAATTAATTAATGTTTTTACATACGATTGTGAGAAACATTTTGGAGCAACCTACATATACATGTATGTAAAATATATAAAGTTGTACATAAAATATAAATATACACATAATGATGTGAATTTTCTGTATTGCATGTAGAAATAATGTAAAAAAATAAAAAAAAAAAAAAAAAAAAAAAAAATTAGAATAAGAAATTTGAAAATTTTATTAATTAATTGATATATACTTCTGAGAAAAACGGTTGTAAATTAGTAATATTTATAAAGTACTAATTTGTTTTAATTTATCTGTACATTTTTGCAACGTACAAGTAAGTGAGGCAAACAAGATGCCGCTAAAGATGAGAAGTACTTTTAACTTGCAGTTCGATATTGTTGTTTTTTTATATCGCAGAAGGTGTAGTTGATATTTTTATTGCTATTTATGACGATACTTCTCGATGTCGATTCCAAATATAACTGTTCGCGATCAAATCTGCGAGTTGATATGAAAAAAAGAGAGAGAGAAAGATCGATGAGAGTCCAAGTGTTATGTTGATTATTCGTAAGATATTACAATAGTTTTTATACGAAATGTATTTAACTATTTGGTATATGGCAAGTTTAATACAAACAATATAGATGTATAGCATATACGTATAACATTATCCGATAAATTTTATTATTCTTAAAAGAATATGCGCGTATATTTACAAAAATTAATATAAAAATGCGTGTGTTTTATACTTGAAAAAGATCTGCTACGCACCTATACGAATCACGTTTGTCTAAGGAAAGTCTAGTCTCGATTTTTGTAAGAAACAAATTTGCTCGTGCTCTATATCTGTCGGACTCACAGAAACAAAATTTTACAAAAAATTGCAATTCGTAAAACTTGCTTATCAATTGTGAAAAAACGTGTCGTTCTATTGTTATTATACAACGATGACATATACACACACACACACACACATACAAAAAACTTGAAAATTTATCATGTGCGAAGACATGTTGAAAAAATGTAATAAATTTTTGCGTTACAATAATAGCTATTTCTTATTACTGTTTACATGTTATACATATGAATGCTTGTTACATTACCTAAATAAAGAAATCCATATAAAAAAAGTTTCTGTACCGTTTCTTCTTTGTCATCTTGCTTGAAAAATGTTTGCAATAATTGCAATTGATCGCTTGTGTATAATGTACAAAACGTAATATATACAAAATGTTCTCTATCTTTTTTTTATTTATTTTTTCTTAAGAGGAGACAGGAATGAAATACACATCACAAGAAATTTGCCATTCAATGTATGGTTTTATATCATAATGTTATTACAGAAATGGTATTTCATAATAATTAAAAGTAATAGTAGTTTATTGGTGATCACTCACACGGGATGTGCTCCGACGGATTGACCTTTATCGCGACGCCATCACTTCTCTCTGGATATCGGCGTTCACGTCAATCAGCGAGACGCGCACATTTTTTTATCTTTTTTTTTTGTTCAATTACATTTTTTTTTGCATCAAATCTTCCCTTTTTCTTTATTATCATTATTTTATCATCATACATAATGGAAAAAAATGTTACATTTGTACAGCCATCATATACATGTTACATTTAGAATACCGTTAATCCACTTTTTTGTCTCGTTAAATGTGTGTATACAGAAAGAGTGTGTCATGTGTGTTCTTTCTTTTCTCTCGGTGTCTATGCGTGTGTATATGTGTGTGTATCTTGGCGGTGGATATGCCTACTTAATGAGAGTGAAACGCTATTTAGTCTCAACACAAACTACCAGCACGGCTCTCTGCATCGTACATGATCGATCACTAGGAGGTGCGTTTTCATTTATTACATTAGAAACCGTTTGTCGCGCGGAATTCGGAAATTGTACTTTTTTTTTTGTTTACGTTAAGATTTTTCTTGCGTTACATCGTGTCGATAAATTAAGAACGAGAGAGAGAGAAAAAAAAAAATATATATATATATGTATATATTTATACACAGTTAAACATATATCAAATTTCACACGTACGCGTGTGTTGTTTTATACTCAACATACATTTAGACACTTTCGGCCTCCTATAATAACAATGTAGATCGCCCTACGTGCAATTTGTATTAAAATCTAGAGTGTGGCGCGTAGAGAGAGAAAGAGATGACAATAAATAAGATCTAAAAGTAGATAGGTAAAAAAAAAAAAAAAAAAAAAAAAAAAAAAAGACAAAACTCAAGCAATATGAAAGCAATACATGTATGCAATTATATCCGTAAACGATTAATCAATACAATAATCATCACTGCATCTACTTAGTCGTAAAATACGTAGCCGTTTGCGATATATATATATATATATACGAGAACAAATATTATTTTATCACTATACTCAAGTGTATGTATAAACCTTTCTTATTAATTGATTATTTGTAATTTCATTAGTTGCAACGCGCGGAGCAAACCGCTAAGACGCGATACTAAGAGATAATAATCCGATAGATCTCTAGTCCTCAGTGTGTGTGTGTGTGTATGTGTATGTGTGTACAAAATGCAGTTACATTGTCGCGACTTTGCTTTACTATAAAGATTAAGAAAAGAGAATCGAATTGTGTCAAATCAAAGTCAAAATAAAACAAACGACGTTTTTTTTTACTTGCGTAGAAAAAAAAAGTATGATCGTTTCCGATATTACAAATAAACAAATCAATAAACGAATAGATTCGAACGCATAGCAAGACGATACATCAGAGTATCAGACGACGAACAGTCAGACGCAGACAAACGTTAAAAAAAAAGAAAGAAGGAGAGAACAAACAAAATTTTAAGATAAAGCAAAATGCAAGTCGAAGAACAAAAAATAAAAAAAAAAAAAAAAACAAAACCGGAAAAAAACAATTTTCAAGAAAATTCATAATCGACAAAGTATCTACTTTTAGCATTGTTCAAACGATATAAATTTCTCGTAACATGATGTTTGAAAATTTATGAAACATGACAGCCTTATTATTCATCGGATATTTTACGTAATTAAAAAAAAACCTTCGACGACTTTGTAAATGTGATTGTGTAAGCGGTTTTTGTCTTGTGTGTTTTCGTGGAATGGCGGGTTAACGAAGACTTCATCCACGCTATTTTTTTCCATATATTTATAAGATTGCCTCCGAAAAATGCTCTCTCGTTATTTTGTATTCTTTTTTTTTTTTTTTGTTTATCGTTAAAATGATACAATGACGTTTCTTTATCTACTTGCACTGTTCTGCCTGTTTGTAAAAAACATTGTCGAAAATGATTCTTTTTTTTTCTTCAATGGCTATTTCATCGTCTCTACGTTCTATACACTAATATACAAGTTATGTGATTTGCCTTTTTTTTTTATTTTTTATTTTTTTTTTTATTTTTTTAATCCGTATGCCTGTCCGTTCCACACGTTCATCTAAATCTCTGCTAATGGAATACACTTTTCATAGTTGTTTTCTCAAATTTCTTTTTCTCTTTACTTCCTTCTATCGTGTGTCTCAGACGGCATCACTGGCCCGTATATCGCCGACGGTGCTTTGACGGAACAACAAATCTCTCGCCAAGATCGAACGATTTATCACATTGTGAATTGAATTTGATTGTTTGATAATCGACCGATTGTTATTATCAATAAATTTCTATTATCGATTATTAGTGAGTTTTTCGAAACTTCCGCAACTCGGTGTCTGATGTACAATAAATTTTTCGCAGATGCTCTCCGCACTATAAGAGCCAGTGATGGATACGAACAGTGTTACGCATATATATATATATGACATATATCAGACAAATATAATATATATATACGAGATATTTATATATATATTTAATATATACTTTTTGGTTGTATATATACGAAATATATATATACTTATAGTTAGCCCTGCGATTCCGTATTTGTTGTGTATATGTGTTTATTCGCGTGTGTAAAAAGCGAATGTTCAGGTGAATAGAAAAGAAAAAGAAGAGCGTGAATGTGAAATGGATGAGAATAGCGCGCTACTGTACATCAGTCTTTAATATCAGGGCGCACCATTCCCGCTGATGTTCTCTTGCTTGTATCTCTTTGCGATTTTTGAATACTGTCGGTCTCAAGATTAAAACTCTTACCGCATACGTGTGTGTGTGAACGCTTTTATACAAATTATCGAAATTGTTTTTTTTTTTTTTTTCTAATAAATAAATCATTAACGAAAAGAAATATTGATTTCAAAGAGGATCTCAGAAAATTGCAATTACGTTGCATCACGCATACGAACGGGAAATATAATATCCAAGTGAATCAATCAATTTCTATTCGCTAGCAATTTTTTTTTTTTTTTTTTTTCAAGAATCAGCAAATTTTTTCCCCAAGATCGACAGTATTTGCGAAAAGGCTCCGAGGAGCCTTTTGTCCGAGCAAACAACTGTTCATATACCGGCGCCGTGGCAGTTGAATCCAGTGGGTGTGAGATGAACATGGGCAATCGATACAAATGTCAACATGTCATTTTGTTTTCCCGACTGTTTTAAAATTGCACAATCGCCATTCGCAAGTATGCGCATAGTGATATATCGCGTGTGTTATCGTATATATGTTGGTATACGTATATGTGAGTATACATATGTGTGTGTGTGTGTGTCGGTGTTGCGCGCACGCATGAATACAATAAATGTGACGAGTGTGTGGATGTGCGTATGATGCAGTCGTATATGTGTGTTTTTGTCTGTATATGTCTGCAAAGTGGGAGGTCGCAGATCCTTCATATATATATGGTACAATTAGCGTGTAGTATTAAAATCATATACAATTGTTACAATATTTAAATAGTATACTTATTACATATACATATCATATATAAGGCTTAGATATACATATACAGATATATATATGTATGCATATATTTATATATATGTATAATCAATATTTATAGGGCTGCTTAATCTGTTGCTGTCTTAATGCTTTTTAATGTCCCGGTGAGAAAAACAAAAAAAAAAAAAAAAAACAAAAAAAAAACGGATGCGATTTTTCGGGTTTTCGTTTTTTGCAACTTGATTTATACGAAGGATTAGACATCAGAGTGACAGAAAAAAAAACAAAAATCGACAGTGACAATCGAAAGAGAAGAAAAGAAAAAAAAACCAGTGGAAAGGACGATCGAAAAACCTGCAATACAAATGGTAAACAAAAAAAAAAAAATCCCAAAATGTATAATAGAAATCTGTCAATACTATATGTTTAATGAATATCGCTATATACGAAGTTCAATGATCAATAACCTAGGCGTTCACACATAAATGTTCTCTTTTCCACTCTTCTCAATTTGTTTATGCGTAAAGCTGCGTTTTTAGATTACGCGGGCGCAACATTATTGATATAGTAACATCATCGACAATAAATGCTGTCTCATTTTTTAAACACGTTAACTCACTGTTCCCGCTTTATGTTGTCAACAATGTCGCGCTCGTTTCACAAATGCACACAATAAGTATACGATAACAACATTCAAGCTCAAGGGATGTATTTTAGTTTCTAATGATTAAATAAATAAGAAAAACGAGAAGAGAGTGAAGAAGTAATAGCATGAATATGAAAGCCGAAAACTATCTAAAGTGCAAAATCTCACATTGGATACACATTCTAAACTCTACTAAAATATCTTTCCTACATAAAAAATTACCTTTCTTACATAAAACAAAGATTTAAAAAAAAAAAAAAAAAAAAAAAGGAAATAAATACGTTCCGTGTGTATATAGCGATATTCCATTTACATAATTTTTCTCTTCTTACATTTAGTATATTTTAATTTTTGGACATGTACTGTAGTAAAGTAAGTTTTTAAATACATGTTTGCTAGAGAGGTTTAACGTAGTATCGCAACAAAAAGCATATTATAGCAAAAATATTACAAAATTTACAATACAAACTTGCGCAAAAATTAAGTCAATTACTTCGCTTTTTATTTTTCTCTCGCAAGCGAAAGTTTGTCGAATTTTTAATTACGGTTTACACAATCGCGATATTCGAGACTGCGTTGTCGAAAACAATATCCAATAATTTGCTGAAGTTTTCCTGTCTGTATATTATACATACGTATATAAAAGGAAAACGAAATTTACGCTTAAATCAAATCTTTCTACATAGAACTCAGTCTCAACGCAATTTTGTAAAATCCGATCTCGGGAGTAACTAATTTAAAGTAATGACTGACGAAATATAACAATAAAGCGAATAAAGATCGAATAGAGATCGTGTTTTCACCGGTCACCGTTCTTTTCCCATCTTTCTTTTCTCACACACAATAAATCGCCTTTACTCGTAAGAGCAGCGTCTCATCAGAGAGATATCGCATTTTCGCGCTATATAAAAAATTTACACTATTTATAATTAAAAGTCGATAAGAAGTTCTTTTCCTTTCTTCCTTCTGATACAAGAGGGAGAGCTTAAGTAGATATAATGACGACACAGCGCTAGGTAGATGTGATTTCTATTCCTAAACGTTTATACCAAAAATTCTCGAGAGGTACAGATTTTTTTTTTGGTTTGTTTTTAACCATTAAAAACAGAAGGAGAGGAAGAAAAACTCGTGTGACAAATAGGAAAGATTAATGAGAAATGTACTTTGAAATACGCTAAATCGTATTTATAAATGTATTACATAATGTATATCATCCATCTTACATGCGTATATGTATATATGTATATGTATATATGTATATATGCATGCGCACATGTGCATATATGTATATACTTGCGAGAATTAATATACGCATATACATATATTTACATATGCTTAGCACAATTAGTAATAGCGAAAATGAGTAATCAAATAGAGGAAAAGGGGAGTCTCGTTAAACCAAATAATAATTTGATAGTAATGTATATAATAGCAATAATACAATATACCATAATATAATATATAATAATAAAAAGTAATAAAAGTATATATATATATGTAAATGTCCATATTCTTACGTTAGTTATTAAGACAAGAGAGATTTTGAATATTCGACTTTAGCTTTGCATCGTTTTTTGTTTTTTTTTTCTTCTAGTTTTTTAGACGTCTCTTCTCACTTTATTTATAATCCTTGGTTTCTTTATGCGCAATTCGACAGGTGATTGATGGATCTATTACAGATGAGACGCGGTTTTTGTTTCTCGATCTTTAATTTACAGATGACGCGCGTTTTTTTTTTTTTTTTTTTTTTTTTTTGTTTCGTCACTTTTCCTTACATATAAACACGTTTTACATGTTTTTTTCGTTTGCGTTTTATATTTATATAATTCGCTCCGTTTCAACGGTTTATACACAGGTCTTGCGTCCTGTCGATTGAGGATGAGGTGGCGGTTGGAATGTCTATCTATATCAAGAAAGTGTTTCTCAAATGTACGTCTCGCCTCTTTAATAATGTGTCAGTTGTATGTTTGCGTGTGTGTGTGTGTGTCTGTTTACGTACACACAAATATATGTATGTGTGATACATTTTAGCTTTGACTAAGCGCGTATCCCTCAGCAATTTTCGGAAGAATCGCTACTGCAAAACTACAAAATTTACATATCGCAAGTGTATACATTGTATATATCGTATAGGGCGTCTCCGTTAATCGACGAAAACTAGTTTTTTTTTTCGTACATTAATCCGCCGCCATCTATCCTTAACGACAATCTAAATAAGAGCAATCATCGCTTCGAATAAGGAGAAGAAAAAATAGAGTAAAGAAAAGAAAGAGAGAAAAAGAGATAGAAGGTACTTAGGGAAATTTATCAATTTCTTTAATAAGTCGATATTTACAATACTTACAAAAAAATATTACGTTCTTCCCTCTCATTACATTTTTTAAATTTTATTTTATTTTATTTTATCTTTCTGTATAGAGTCATGTGATCGATATTTATTCGGTAAGTTATTTTTTTCGATTTCCACACGTTTGAATATCTACGTCAAAATATTTATACATAGCGAACAAGAAAATGATTGGAACAATGGAGAAGTTACTCATCAAAAATTTATCTAAAAAAAGATAATCCTGATTTAAAAAAAACCTATTTGGCCGTAATCCTTCATCTTTTACGAAAACGTGCGCGCGACCCTATTGAAAATGGCTGAGTGTGCGCTCTTTTTTTCCAACCGTCAGTCTATAATACAAATTGAAATGTGTGTGAGACGTAGTGTTTCGTGAATGTATATATGTATAGTATCGAAACGGATAAAAAGAGGAGAAAATGGCGCAAACGGATTTATACATGACGTGTTGTGCACGATGCTCCTGATGCTTGCTTTTTCAAGAACGCGTTATATCATTTATACAATGTACAATGTTTTTTACTTTTTACGTTCCAAGAACGGTAGCTGCAAATTAGTTAAGGGGAAGGAGGGAAATGGGAGAGAAATCAGTATTTCTGTCTCTATATATATGTATGTATATATATATATATATTTATATATATATAAATGATTTGTTTTGTCCTAATAGAATTCCATGAAAAAATGTTTATATCTTACAATTGGATCTCTTGGCGGAAAAAAATATGAAACTGGATAGGGGGGGGGAGGAGAAGTGGGGAGAGTAACTTACCGGTTAGGATAGCAGCGTTTTTTTAGAACGTAAATCATATTTAAATATTTAATATAATTAGTAGTTATATTTTATAATACATAATATTCACAGACTCCGTCAAAAGTAGGGGAAGAAATCTCCCGTGAGAAATAAAATATTTATTGAATTTTCGGTCCTCGCGTATTTCGGATATTCATATCTATAATACACACTTGTTATTTATTTATATCACAATTTACAAAATTTAAGGATCTCAAGAGGGTTCGAAGGGGTAGGACGTGGGACAGTTGAAGGAAGGGGGAAAATGAGAAAGAAAGGGAGAAAGAGAATAGGAAAAGAAATGTTCCTTGTTGCGGAAGCGACGTCAAATAAACAAAGGAGAATTGCGTAAAAACACAAATTTCCTCACTTTGCTTATTGTCTCGTCTTTGTCTTCTTTTCCCTCCGTATATCACGTAATTCATTCATTCTCAAAACTCAAAAACAGAAAACGAAAGAAAAAAAGAATTCTTATTTAGAAATCTTAGATATCTTGATCTTGCGAAAAAAAAAAAAAAAAAAAAAAAAAAAAAAAAAAAAAAAAAAAAAAAAAAAAAAAAAAAACCGAACAACGAAATAATTGCTCTTTTGTGTGAACGTTCCAACTAGTCTCAAAAGACAGATCGGTGGTCAAGTCAGGTCCAGTTCAGATCCAGGGTTCGGTCTCCCGAATTTTCCTTCCTTTGTCAAACCGCTATGCTACATTTAAACATATCTAATATAACTCCTAGACTTCTATATACTTTTCACGTTTTTACCTTATTCTCTCGTCTGCGAAACTTGGTCGATCGGGTGCATACCGCGCGTTAAAAATAATACTAAAGCAGCTGTGTGTGTAAAAGAGGAAGCGACGCGGTATACGCGAGATCCGGAACGTCACACATACAGGCGGCATGTGTTTTTTTTTTTGTTTTTTTTTTTTTATGTGTGTGTTACAACCCTCGTCGATATAAATGCACATGCAGCACTAAGATCTAACCGTCTAAAAGTCTGTGTTATTATTATTATTTTTTTTAATCTTATCGCCTTCATAAAAGCTTGAATATGTTCGCCGAGTACAATCTCAACTAGCCGCGCTTTTCTGTCTATTCACCATAGTGCTCCGCTTTATTTTAATCTTTGCCGAAAGATGGAGCTCTAATTTTAATTACAACGCATCTAATAATCCAGCGTAATTACCCTTCACGATAATCTAATAATCAAGCGATTTCCCTCTTTTAAAAATATTACGAAAGTTTATAGATTTTGCGCGACGCAAGACTGCCAAAACGCATACAGTGATATTAACGTTTAGCATAAATCTAAAAACTTGCCAATCAGTGAGAAACATCATTTAGAAACTCGAAATTACAAGCGTAATTTCGCATTCAAATCAAAGTGTAGTTTTACACTGGTTCATATTAGTAATGCAATATCTCTACGTTTTCGTGATATACTCCTTCGCGCGAAGGTACTTGCACGATAGAAAAATGCATTGCAACACATCTATCCTTGTGTGTCTACAGACTGTTCTTTCTCGTGTATAGTAGTATATATTTTTCTTAGTTACCATATTCTCGTAATGCCCGGGGCCCCGAGGAAACCGTATTATAAAAAATGTCGATTTAACGATTGCAAAATTAACAAAAGACATATGTCAACAAGTCGTTCGTGAGAAACGATGTCCGAAGTTTCTCCACACGCGAGTTACATTACTTCTTTGTTTTTTCCATCTCCCGAAAGCACACAGGGCAGAACGAGAAAAAAGAACGAGAAGAAAAAGAGGTTTATCGTAACTCGTTATTCAATCGATACAACAGATATCGCTAAGATAAAAATAAAAGAATGCGACATGTGTGGAGGTTATGGTTTTGCTTGCCTCTTCTTTGTGTAATTTGTTTTCTTCTCCACGACGAATATAGAAGCTCCGTGCATGTGTGTTTATAAAACTTGCGGCGATGGTTGGCTAGACGTCGAAACCTGACTGGACGCTGCGGATGCGGGCGGTCCGATTGGACCGAGATCGCTGCCTCCGCTGTTTGTCGACGTACCTGATGTTGCCGCCACTCCCATTGCCGAGGCAGTTTTCATGAAAAACTTCTCCAATTTGACGATAATGTGTTTGCCGTAAGTATACTTGCGTAAACTTCCCAGATGCGGACGAATCTTGTGCATCAGTACCTTGCGCTGCGCTGGCTCTGCGACATCAATCATTTTCTGCACGACGTAGTTGGCATACTGATCCTTCATCATAACGTTCAACGCACTGTTCGGGAAAAAAAGCAAAATAAATATCATATTTCACTTCAACAACATTGAATCGCAATTCTTTTTGTAACGTTACGCGCGTAAAATTACACTCACTTGTCATTGAAGCCGCAGACTTCTTCAATCAATACAGCGCGTTCTTGCCTTGTAGCATGAGTCACGCATTTTTCAACCACATTACTCGCAAATTTATGCTGAGAGAGAACAAGAACCTTGCCTCTAACACTGCTGATCAATTGTGCTTTATCTTCTGGCTTTCCGTGTTCTGCAAAAGTAATTTTATTTTAATTTTTTTTTATTTTTCATGTTATTATACTCACATTTGTGACACAGCAAAAGTGAAAATAACAAGAAACTGTTTACCTAGCACATGTTGTATGACATAATTGCCATATTGATCCTGAATTAATTGGTCAGTAGCGGCGTGTAATTCCTGCAGAATTCCTTGAGTTTGTTCGGGAGTGCAATGTTCGAGAATACGCTGTATAACTCGACAGCCATACGGATGAGTACTTAGAGAGTAAACTTGTCCTGCGAATGCTCCTATTACGAATTGCAATGCTCGGGGTTCTACGCACTCAATACATTTCTGAACGACGTGATTTCCATTTTGATCTTTCACACATTTCAACACATGCCCATCCAGTTCCCGCACAATCTCCTGTTGTTGTTCCGGTCCGATTGACTCAAGCGCTTTTTGTATCACTCTGCAACCGTACATCTGCAATGCTAACGGCAGGACGTGTCCGCGAACCTGATATAAACAAGAAAAAATCAAATAAATATGTGAGAAAAACGTAATTTGAATTCATGTAATTGTTCGATAAATCAGATTGTTTCAAAGTTTTAATCACATTGAATCAGATGACACGCAAATGTCTCGTCATGTGTAATAAAGTTATGGTAAAAGTATAACAAAATTGGCTGTGAAGTAGATGTAATTAGCCTGACTTAATTTCTTCAAATTAAGTTACATAATGAGTATTTTACCTTTTGAGCAAGTGTCGATTTCTGTTCGGGTGTCCCGTACTCAAAGAACTTTTGTATGACGTAATTTCCAAAAACGTCTGTCATGAGAGAATACGCAGAAGCAAGAATTTCTTGAAACACAAGCTGTTTCTCGCTAGCCGAAGCTCGTTCCAATTTCTGCTGAATGAATCGTGAGCCGTGCTGATCTTGACTAAATTCAACTATGTGATTAGTCAAATCACGAAGCGTAAGACTTGGAAATCTGAATAAAAAAACCCCAACACGTATAATTGATTAATTATTCAGCTATATCACGTTGTGATAAAGACTAATAATGACATCTAAAATAGAATCTTTATCATAGCGATTGTTGTAATATATGTATGATTTGTAAGATAAAAATTCTTCTTACACTTTTCCTCTTATTTAATATAGAAATAAGAGTCTTACTTATTTCAATTACCTGTTATTTCGGAAATCTTCTAATAAACGAGATCTTCCTCCAGCATTCTTGTCGTTGATATTAGTAGCGCCACCGCGGCCAGGTTTTCCTACGAGATTAGGAAACAGAGAGCTACTAGAACCAAACACTCCATTTGCTGTGAGACCAGGAACCGCACTTGCACGGAATTTAGCTTCGGCACCCGGAGCTGCTGACACACGACTAGCTCCTCCGACAAGACCACTTAGGGATCCTCCTAAAGTTGGCGGTGGTGTTAAAGACAATCCCAGAGGACTTGGCGACGCAGTGACTGTACCTGCATAACAAATCAAAGACACTTTGTCAAGTATTGTAGATTTTATTTCTTTGTGATATTCAAGTTTTCCACTTTCAATATAAATTTATTTTAAACAGGTTGTTTCTCACTTAATGCTAGATTCTTTGCTCAAGTTGAAGTCCATTTTTTCTTGACAAAAATAAACGACAGGAATTATTTGCAGCAATGTTTTTTTTTTACAATTGTAAATAGGTGTTGCATATTTTCACAAATAAACTTCAATTTTTGAATTGCAGTTACAGTGCTACTTTTTTGAACTTATAAGGTGAAAGAGACCTTAATGCTCGGCCGCCCAATCCTGACTTTTCAGATATCACGAAAAATAAGAAAATTATTTTACAAATCAATAAACTGCGTAAACACATTATAAAACTACTTAACTTTTTATTAAACTTACATTTTTTATATAAAAGTGCTTAGAAAAATAAAATAATGTTTGTATTAAAAGAAAAGTATTCAAAGCGCTGGTAGTCGGCCGGCCACTGTTTGAATTTGATAAAACTACTTTTGTGTTTATTCACAAACTATTGTAGAATAATAAAAATATGATATAAAATAAGCGTTTTAT
>QVOB01008022.1:0-18215 GCA_014839585.1 Pseudomyrmex concolor | reverse complement strand
AATATTATAAGAATAAATTACTATCTTAACGTTATTTGTTCAAACACTTTCAATTTATTCAAGTAAAATATACTTGAATTTGCAATTCAATTGTGCAATGAACAAAACATTTAACTATCTCTCTTTTAATACATTTCTGCATGACGTTTTATATGTATACATATATTTTGTGTATTAAATACATATCAATACTGTTATACTCCGAAGAGCACGAAACGATAACGAAATTTTACAAGAGAATGTCTTTAAAAGTCGCGAAAAAAGCACATTTGCTGATCAAAGAAGGTAGCATTTTGGTGAGCTGTTGATGCGGAAGTACATCGCAAAAAAAAAACACATCCTTCGACAGTTTCCCGGATGAATATTAAAGCAGATGTTCTCATCAAGTATTCGCAGTGCAACATTATCATTTGTAACGGTCGTTGCAATGATAACAACATCGACGACGGCAAGTCAAATCATTCGTTCGTTATTACTACACTAACATCGAAAGACGCTATCTCTCTATCTATCTTTAGTTTGATGTTATACGTAAATAATTTGTCTTCACCGAACACAAATAAAATCAACGATTTCCAACGTAACTTTCTTTTCCGATTTTTATATCGTTAACCAGCTCCAATACGTTGTTCTTTTAATTTATAACATAAAAAGTGATAAAAATGTGAATATATACAAACATATGTACATCCGCATAATTTTTCCATCTCAAAACATATCTATATTGTGTGAATAAATTATTTATCAGAGAAACTATAGGTACAAAAATATATAAAATAAACATTGTGAAAGCTGAAGAACTGCGAAAAGTATTCTCTTGCATTAAAAATATTCTCGAAGCGAGAAAACTAATACAAAGAGATACATCTATAGGTGCAAAAGAAAATAGGTCACATACATATTTCATACATACATAAATGTGTGTATGTGTTATGATGTGTTATTGATTAATATGTACAAAATAGGTGGCTAACAAGAGGACAATTCGATGCGTAAGATTCTGTCATAGTTCTTGGAATAAAGAGAGAGTGGTGATAAAGCTCGTCCAAAGTGGGGGTGAGTTGGGGTTAGATCACGCCGCAGACCGCGAATGTAGGGCTGTGGGTCGCGCCCGGTCGAGCTCAGCTGCGCCACGACCCGAAGGGGTTGCAGCTTGCTTGTGATCAGACGAGCGGTACACTCTCTTTCGTCCACTCTCCCCACTGCATCGCGGTATCGTACGCGCGCCAGTGGAAAACGCCGGCAAATAGTCGGACGGATAACGGATCTTATTCACTGACAGAGGACTGGATTACGTCTATCGCGTAATGTCACAACGTCGGAATCATCCACAGAAATCTGGACCGATTTCGTTAAGAAGAACGATCGCGCCGAAGGTCGTCGCGACCTTGCATCTCGATGCGATTTTGTTTGGAAATTTATTGACACAATCTCAATTGACACAAATGCCTCTCAAATTATTTTCCCATCTATATGTGTGTGTACAGACAATATTCTAAAAAACTTACTGGATTCCTTCTTGTGTATGTAGTGTCCCTCCGACGTTCTCTAGGGATTGGAGCACACCACTCGGAGCTGTCACTTTCGCGCGCGGACGTCGTTTCGATGTTTGCGAACGGAAACTGAAAAACAAAAAACTCACGCGGATGAAAAATTCACTAGTCACCGGAAACGCGATTCGCGGAACGAATTACGAAAGGTTTACGCGTGTAACCATTCGAGGGTGACGTAGTGGACACTTCACCGAAACGACGATAATGCTCGGGCTGTGCTCATAACACTGCTCGGTCATACACACTTCGGTCACTCTCGGCAGGGTACGGATACTGTCGTCGTCGACTCCTGCCGCGCACGTCCGTGACGTCACGCGGCATAGATGATAACCCCTTACGGTTTGATATCGATTGCCTGCGCTGGCGCAGCCGAGACTACGTGCCGCGACACCAGATAATCGGAAGCAGTCGCGGAACACGTGGCCGAAACTCGGAGAGATGACAGTTTAGAACTCATAATTCATGAAAACCAATTGCTTTAAACGCATCGACAAACTAGTCATATTTTCAATGTAGACAGTTCAGTTTTGTGAAATTTTGAGAATACTATTTTGATTCATATAATATTTACGTTTAAATAGACGTTACGACCTTAACTTTTGCTAGTTGACACCTCTTTATGTTGTTTACTGTATAGCTTTAGATTTCTACATATTTCTAGTATCGAACACTGGAAATAACGTTTTTTTTTTTTTTCGAAAAGTAGACAATGTTTTTTAATTTAATTATTTATATTTCATTATTATGTATATAATTAAGCTTAATTTATTAAAGAAAGACGAGATCTTGATAATGTGAATTTTGATCATGTTTGTTATAGAAGAATCCAGGACATATAATATAGCCTCACAAACTAAACGCTTAATTTAAGACGGAATAATAGTGTCAGTATTCATTACACAACCGACGACAGTTAAAGAACTTTTTATTCTCAAAATATCCGCATATTGCCACGTATACTTGTCAATATTCCGATACTTCACTATTCAAATATAAAATTCGATTTATTGAAGCCTTGATTAACGGTAAATGGGTATTCGCGCGGTAGAATAAATTTTCATTAATTTAGTGATCTATTTCCGTTTAATTTAAATCGTAAAAAAACGAAATAAAGTAGAAAGTAAAGAACTAAAAATTGTAGAAAATGTTAGAAATTCGGAAAACCAATATCACTATTAAATATACATAAACGATAATTAATAATTTAAGCAATATTAAATTCAAGTGCTAGTTTGTAAAAGTATCGAAAATTTATGAGTCAAATTAAATTAATAATTTTTTTTATTTTCTACTGTGATTGTAGAAAATAACGAGTAAATTTGTTATCAGCGTGCTTGTATACTTTTTACATATTTAGAAAGTAGGTATTGGATACGTGACTTCGCTTTTATGAAACTGTCGCACTAACTGTCAATTCCCAAGTCAATTTCTTCGTTTTTGTTATTCTAAATCTCGCGAAGTTTTATCGTGTCATTTTTTCATTACACTCTGTTAACTCATTCAGCTATTTTCTTTATAGATAATTTCTCATCAAAGACCAGTATTTTTCTTACGGTGCAATTAGATAATTATTAAAAGTCTATCAATCGTCCAATCTCTTATATTCGAAAGACAATAATTTTTTACGATAGAAGGTCGCAATGGCCTATTAGTTTTTTTTTTAATTCATGACTAATAAATATTAGAATGTTATCGTGAATTTTAATATTATACTAGTACTAATTACTTTGGAAACAGTGCTATTAATGTTAATTACACTGTTAATGAGTTAGATATCATACAAAATATTGTAATTATAGTCGTAGTACTATTGTGCTTGCTACCAGTTTTCTTTGGATGTGTGATGAACATACATGTAGCTATCATATATGTTTATCGCTTATAGAAGAAATAATCGCGACTGTTATACCGAAAATTATATAGTGAAGAAGTATTATATCATTATGATTTATAACAAACGCAGCGTTTGTTGTAATTTTGCAATTTAATTGTTTATTTACGCCGCAAACACTGACATCTATTGGAGAATAAAGGAAACGAAAAGGAATTTACGTAAGTGAAATAAGTACGTTATTTTTCCGCGAAGTTGCTTCTACCTTCAGCGCGCAACTTTTCCTCCATCTACAACCCCTTACCGACCTGCAATGATAACACTCGCGATATCTGAGCACAATGTTCCTAGTTGCTCACCACCTTCTGGTAAGTACGTGGTGTATCCAGGTGTCTTCCAGGACTATCGATCACGCGACATCGTGTCCAAGAACAGTAAGTAATGAGAATCGCACCTCGGTGCTGCGTATAACAAAAAAAGTATATTGCGTAAGACACAAAAATTTATTCATAATTGAACTTAATTCTTGTAATTGATCTTTCTAGACTTTACTTTTAATAATTTAAAGACAAAACTGTGAAAGAATTTTCTTTTACAAAATGAAAGATAGAAAAAATACAATAGACGACAAATTAGCTCTTATTTGTGAAAGAAAGAGAGATATGCATATAGAGTATTTATAAACTAAGAAGACCATTTATTTTTGTTTCGCTCACTCTTGACTCCTCTTCTTGTTATTTTCCGCGGCGTTGCGTTGACACGGCCAGAAGTAAAACATTGAACTAGAAGTCATTACTGTAATTATCTACTAGGTTAAATATAAAAGACGTTTCAAACATACTTAACATTAATTTTTCGAGAAAAAACATATGAAGCAATATTAAAACAATATTAAAAAGAAAAATACATGTTTTACAATACGCGTTTACTGTCTAATTTTTTAAACAATATTTCCTTTTGTATGTATGTTTTACTACAACTTTTGAAAATAATAAAAATTTTAAGGAATAATCAAATTTTATAATTAGAAATTTTGTTGAATTTTCAACTTGTGTGAAAAAAAGAGCATTTGTCTTACTTTCAATTTATGTTTTATATTCTTTACGAAAGAAAGACGCGCAAAATAAAAATGTAATAAAATACTTATGTATAAAACGATATGTATTTATACATTGATCAACATCTAATGTGTTTTCAATATTGTTTTAATGTTTTATGTTATCTTGTATGCAAAAACATTAAAAGAACAATTAAGTATGGCACATTCAATGCTCGAAGCAATATATTGCGCGTGACTTGTAAACACATTTTTATTAACCTATTATTCTCTAATCTTTATAACAATAGTAAAACTTGCATTATAACTGTTTTTTTTCCTAACTTGCGTCAGAAATAAAAAAATCTACTTTTGTGAAAAATTTACAGCAAATTTTCTACAGAGTTTAAGACTGCTTTTTAACTGCTTTAAGGACACGATTGCCAATTGCTAAAAGATATTTCCGTTGCCAATATTGATTGTCTATTCTGAAACTGTGGCATTGTTTTTAGGTTCAATATTTAAGGTATCTCGAAGATGGCACTAATATATAATCTAAGAGATCTAAGATAATATAATCTAATTGTAAGATCTTCCTAATAAAAGTGTTAAGTTTTCAAAAATAAAAGCGCACACACTCGTACAGATACGTGATCTGATAGATACTATTGTTAGAAATTTACTTATTTATTAAATTTTGTTTTTAAAATTAAACAACATTGAATTTGTTAGCTAAACTCAATGAGTGTAGAACACAATAAAATTTGTACTTGCGCTGAAAAGAAAATTACAAGATTGCTCGTAATTTTCGGCTTTATCAAATCATTCTGTGTATTTCTGTTCTATATTTCTGTACGTGTATATACCGAAGTATACACACATATGTATTATTTATTATTTTTCTGAGCACATTGAAACATCATGATCACTTATTGTTAGAATATGTAAATTATGTACATATATATATATATATATATATATATATCTTTCTCTCCTTTGTCTTTTTCTCCCTTTCTCAGTGCACTCAAATGCAAGGTTTTTATTTCTTTCTGCAATAAGTATGCTATTCGCGCATGTAGCAGCGCGTTTGTTTAGAATTATCTTTGCGCCGACTAAGTTTAAATGACGCTTATAAAGTCTTTCAATATGATTTTATTTTAATGAAGATTTGCATAAAGTTATTTCTAGATTAAGAAAAATCATTTTATATAGAGATGAGCTTTATGTTGAATTTGTGTCTCTCAGCATCCGACCGCACGAGCTAGACTTGTGATTAATTCATTTGCTTACCGTCTATTTAATTTTTTTTGTACGTTTCTGGCTTTAATCTAGATGTGTATGTCATCACTTTGAGAGAATTCATGGACTGCAGAAATAGGCTAATATTGCATTGCTGCGTTCTTGTCGTATGACAACAATTTCAAGTATGTTAATTGATTTTCGAAAGAGTTTTCTAGAGAATTATGAGAATAGCTAATTACATCTTCAATGTATAAACGAAAACCGCAGCAATGTAAAATATTAACAGTCGAGACTCATTTGACCCCCTCATTTGAATATAAAAAAGCATTGCTTATAACACACGTTTATAAAAATAATTTATAAATAATATTATTATTAATTTATAATTAATATTATTAATATATAAAATAATTACATACACATAACATATTATATACTACAGTACATAACATTATATACTAGCTATAACATATTATATAAGTATTATAGCTATTTTGTACTTGTTACAACAATACCATTTCGGAATGATCAGACAAAAAATAACGATCGGTGAGAAACAGTAGCGCTTTCATAAAGAAGATTCAGTTTTATATTGAAGTCAAAGAGACTTTATATAAGATCATCTCTGGGTTAACTTTTGCGCTAAAACGCCTGTCACGAAAATCCATTCCATTGCTGAAACTCATGCCGGCGTGCTCGGACATACGTCATCTTAGCGTACATACATCATCCCTAAAGGTTGCAATGTTTCTCTACCATTTCTCCTCCTCTTTACTTTTCTACTACCGAGATGGTGGAGGATACTCAGGATACTAAATACGCTACAGCGTTGGTACGTACTGGTGGGGATATCCAACGGAGTAATACGACGGGTGGGAGAGCAAATGCTGTGTTACAGAGAGAGATGGTATTCGGTGCTATGAGGAGAGACCTAATCGGTGGTGGGGAATGCCTCAACTACGCATGACGCTGAGGAGGGGAAGAAATACGTGAGAGCGAAAGAGAGTAGCTTGAAGTAGCGTAGATTGATAAGGAAGCAGCATGTTGAGTAGAGGGGAATGTCTACCGAAAGCGTAGCAATCGGTCCACAATTCGGTGCGGTGCTCGTTGGTTGTCGCTTCGTACGTAAGGTGCTGGTTGTGCGGAAGGTGCAGGGACATTTCTTGCTTACATGCATACTACATACAGTGATGCTCCGGAAAACTTACATTACATGACTATATTATGCGAGAGAGGAAGCGGTGTGTTTTTCAGAATTCTCATTGATATCTGTATATACACACTCAAATTCAGCGCGCGTGTCCCTCATCTGCACATCACACGCTGATCTGAAAATTACACAAAGATTCATCGAAAGAGAAACAGAAACTATTATATTGTCAGTGTGACACTGCACAGAGTGCAAGACACGAGTGTTTCATCGCAGTAGTTTCTTCGCACTACAGTTGGTCTAGTTCGGTCACTTTTCGTCAGTTTTTTTTCGACAGTGTCAGTTTTTAAATACAAACACGGTTTTTGCTGGATTTTCATCTCTTACTCTTCAGAGAAAACGAAAGGTCTTTTGTTATTTCTATCATCCCCGATACAATTCCACGGAAGAACAAATAAAAAAAAAAACGCAAAGGTAAGTTATTGTCGTAAATGCGAGCGAGTGACAGATTGGAGTAAAACGGAGCACAATATATAATTATATATTGTTTTTATTATTAATAGCATTAGGTTTTATTATTAGTAGTAATGTTTCTTTTTTTTATTGTTTTTCGATCGTTTGTATGAAAATGACTTTTACTCCAAATGTGGAAACATCACTGCTCCTTTTCAGCGTCATGAAAATCGTACAGCATTGTCCTCCATCTCCTTGTCTCACGTCGCGCCATCATCTTCTTATAAATATGACCACAAACCGGTGTTATAGATACGCGCGCACAATTCGCACACACAATACACGTTATAAAGAGAATGGTGCTGCGTGCTTGTGCACATGCACGTAACAGAACCACACTCTTCTATATGGCTCTGATTATTAACGAGTTATTACCGCGATACTAATTAAGTTTAATCGCAAGGCCGCCCGTTCGTTAAAGTTAATTGCACGATCGACCACGGCCCACGCCATTAATTGCGTCGTCCTGCTCGTTGCTTCAACGTGCGAGCTTTTATAATGGAATACTTACGTATTTTTGTTTGCGGTTTCGGAGCGGCGCGAGCGCGCGAAAACAACACAGATTCCTAAACTACGTCGCGATTCTCGCGTGTTACAGCGAAGTTTTTTTCTTTGCGCGGTCATTGCGAGCACTTTGCGTAAAAAATCAGTGTTGATACTGAAAATAGCGAAAGTTTTATTTTAGTAGCTACGCTAAAAAGTTTTTTATGCGTACTTGTCTCTCAAAAAATAAAAAAAATAATTTAAATTTACAATTGTCATACTCACACATTATGAGATTAAATTTAATGAAACTAAACGCAATAAAAAAACAACGAAGGTTTTGCACAACTACTGCAAACGAGATATATTTTAGATACACAGGTTTTCATTCACAGAGGAAAATACGCACGCTTTTCTTTTAAACTAGAATGTCTTCTGTAGACGTAGTTTTTTTTTTTTTTTTCATAATCTTTATATCGCTTTCTACTATTAACAGATCAGCTGTAGATAAGAGGAAAAAGAGTGGGGATGTAGGATCAACAAGTATGTTTAATTAAATTAATGTATGTCTATCACAACAATTTTTCAAAGAATGTTATTTTATATCATATTGCGTACAATAGATTAGATCTTATCAAATTGTTATGTTAAACATTTTTTATTTATAGGATTTAGTACATGCAAAAAAAATATTGACTTGTATTCTAATAGGAAATGTCTACTTTGAAAAATTATTTGCGATACATTTTTCGGCTTTTACATTCGCGCGAAGATTTCAATGCAAGAAATAATAAAACATGCATTCTACTTATTTGATTTTATAATCTTTAAAATAATTAGTTGTTAAGTATAATTTAATGACAAGAAAGTTATAATCAATGTTTTTACGAAACGCTTATCTTATACAAAGAAACATCTGTTTTAGTTTTGTTCAAATTTTGTTCAACAAAGCAAAAGACTGATTGATCAATATAACGTTTTTTACTCTATTTCAATAATTTTTTAAGTAAAAGTTTTAAAATATTATTTCTGATAAAGCAATAAATATTGAGTATTTTAACAACATTTGAAGAAAATATTTTGCGATTCGTTTAACTGCTATTGGAAAAAAATTGTTTGTAAATAATTGGATAGCAATACGATAAAACTATATACGTTTTACATGTAATTTTGAACATTTACAGAAATACAGCATACGGCACTTCGATAATTTTCATACGTGTATTGGTAACTCGCAACGATAAATCATATATTAAATGATTACAAACATGACGAGGTTACAATTTTTCTTGTTTTTGATTTGTCATCAATTTTATAGTCTATAATCGAGATTTGCACATTAAGTAATCGTTCTTGTTTATCGAGCAAAATGCGTGTTGCAATTTCCGGCTATGCTCACGATTCTTCAATAACTTTATCATTTAAGTACTATTTTTTAACAAAATATCTATTTATTACTATTTTTATTTAATTACTTATATTTCTATCATACCAACGGCAATTGCACTATATTATAAACTTTCTATATTATAACACTCTAAGAAATTTCCATAAATAATTAAACTAATTCTATTAACTAGTTTTTTTTTGGTCTAGATTTTATTTCCATGAGTAACCTGTCTAAAACGTTTTAGTTTTTTTTATATACTTTTTTCTTTTATATATTTTGGCTTTTATATACTTTTAAGTTTGCGTCTAATTTTCGTTTAGACATTAAATATGGTAAAATATTATCTGCATAAATTTGTGAAATATTATCTGCATAAATTTTACAGGGTGAAGTTTATCTTTCGAATTTGTGAATATCTAAAACGCGTTCGTGATTATTTAAATGATATTTGTAAAAATACCTTATCTTTTATTAGCAATTTTAACGCTTTTATTAGCAATTTTAACGCTTTGTATTTGTTAGTGCTGCTGCGATTGTGTGTGTGCGCCGACATGACTTTCTTCTACAGAATATGAGATACCAATAGATACATGAAATCATAGAACTTCGCGGAGCCATAGAAATCACGGAACTTTTAGAGGTTGAATGGTTGCGCGACACGACAGTAGGTATATTTTGTGCGTGCATGCTCGTGCGTACGACGTGATCAATAAAGCGGTCTGTGCAATACACAACGACATGCATACTTATACGCGCGCACACATCAAGAGGCACACGCTCACAATACAAACGCATTCGCGTAGAAACCTAAACCCGTAGGTCTCCACGGAGATATCCCATGGCGTTGTCTCGTGACGTATCATCCGGTCGCATCATACATTTTCGATAATTTTGTGTGCGTATGCGTACGCACGTACATGAAGAATTTATGTGATATTTATAAAACAAACAAATTGTTTGAAAATCCAACTTTTCTCAATCTTATTTAATAAGTTTTATTTCACTTTTTTTAACAGATAGACATAAGTAGAAAAAGAATAAACCTTAGAAAGGAAAGGAATTCACACACAAATAAATAGGAAAGTTAGGTTTTCTAAAATGTACATTAAGATTATTTTCGGAGTTAGATTTGTAGATGCAACAAGAGAATTAATACGAACACTGAGTCTCCGAAAGTTTTATTTAAGCTCTGATTCACCTTCCAATTTCATTCACCCGCTGTCATTCAGCGTAATTAATTACTTTCCTTTCCGTGTCGGCGTGTCAGTCAAAATATACTAGATTTTCGCATCAAAACGACAGCCGTTATCAATCACGCGTGTAATGAATATACGGATGATCGATACGATATTAAAAAATTTTGAAAATATAAATTAGATTAGTATTTTACGCACATTTTAATTGAATACGTAAACAGCTTTTTTCTGTAGTTCGATGAATAAAATTTCGACGATGTAATTTATACGAGAAAACTGCAGTGCGCAACAGTCTTATTTCAAAATGCGTGTTTCTCTGTACATCGACGAACAGCTGCGGTTCAGCTGTATTGCTATTATTACTCACGATAATAATAGTAAGTTAAATTTTCTATACGCAAATTGCGTACGCAAACAAACAAGGTTTTCTAGAACTGAGCTGAGCTCCTTTTCTTTTATATTATACATTCTGTATTGTTACTTCGAGCAAAATTTGTATTCTATGCATTAATCGATGTTGCGTTATTGTCATCAGCGTCAAAATCAATAATAATGAACAACAATAATAAATCGATTTTTGTTAATCATTATTGTCTGTACTTATATAATTATTTAGAAAAAAAAAATGAAATTATCTTACCGTTAAATTACATAGTTTAACGACTTTCATTAAAGTCAATACATTATCTATTTACTTCCAAGCGATTCAATGCGAAGTATGATGACATAGTCGTTATTTTGTCATGCATTTACTCGAGTTACGCCATTCCTTTACGCGTAGTTGGGTCAATTGCGAGGGTTAAAGTCTTACATTCTTCTTTTAAGTTATACTTCATATTTGCACTAAATATATTCTTACTTCATTTTCACATACACAATCGTGCTTCGTAGCAAAACTGCTGATTTGTAATAGTGAGCAATATGGCGCTACATACGATAATACGCAAAATCGGTGTCTCGAGAAAGAAAGAGAGACAAAGAGAGAGAGTGTGTGTTACACGGATTTATAAATACAACGTGTTGGAGACAAGCGCGCGTGAGCGGCCTCTTTTCTCGCTCTCTCACCCCTCTCTTATAATACCTGCCGATTAATCTACTAGGCACGAAATTCGTGGGAGTAAACAAGATTTCTAAACGTACTAAGACAAGAAATACAGCATCATCAGACGTACGAGAGCTTTACCGCATTTGAACCGCGTTCACTTTCTCCTCTTCTCTATCATCCCACGGGCTTCCCGTCATGTTTTTGATAAATTCGATACGAAGCTTCCTGAGCATAGAACAAAGAGAGAGAGAGAGAGAGAGAGAAAGAGAGAGAGAGAGAGAAGGAAAGAGATAGATAGATAGAGAGAAGGAGAGAACACGCGGCTGTCGGACACATAATTAATGTACACACGTGCATTCTTCCGTAATGCATGCGCGTAACGGAGGGTCAAACGCATCGACCCGAGTTACAGTGCGCGTATATAGCTTCGCATTTGCTTGATCCTCGTTAACAAAATAATAAAATAATTAATAAAATTATTTTTCACTATCCTATTTATTATCATATATGTCGCCGTCGTTTACTTATTTCTTTGTTTCTATTTTGTACCTACCTGCCAATCGTTACTCGAACGCGAAGCGAGTTTGTTTGTTGGCCATTGTATACACTAACGAATGTTTAAAGAAGATCTTCTAG
This sequence comes from Pseudomyrmex concolor, assembly GCA_014839585.1. NCBI lineage: Eukaryota > Metazoa > Arthropoda > Insecta > Hymenoptera > Formicidae > Pseudomyrmex > Pseudomyrmex concolor. The sequence continues at coordinate 6,140 of QVOB01008022.1, read as the reverse complement.
ATCGGAAGCTGCTGCGTTGTACGACGGACATGTGTTTCCAAAAGAAACTAAAAAGTTCCCTGTAATTGCGAGTTTGAATGACGATATTGATTTTGTTGCTTTAATTTCATTTTGTTCAGCACGGTCAGCTTTAACATCGATAATAAATAGAGTATACATATCGTCGAAAATTAAACTCGTCTGTGCATCTGAATATTTTTACATGACATATAAATAAATTTCTTGCGAGTTTTGTTGAAATAAGAAAACACAAGAATTTATTTTTTTGTTCCGTGTGATTTTTTTCGCGAATATTTCATGAGCATTATTGTGTTCGGAGGATTAGTGAAAATCATTACAACAGTAGATAGAACCGAAACTCCCTTGGTTCCGTGTCTTTACACATGGCAGCTCCGATGGTTATTTGATCGATACGAACCCTCAGAGCTCCGCGCGCTTTTCACGATGTGCATGGTCACCCTTTTATTAATGACTGACTCATACGCATCGCGATAAGCTGATAGTGACGATCGAACGTTCGTTACGCACGAGAGAAGAAATAATCATACTTTGAGATTACGCTCGCACGAGCATGTAACGGAAAGCTTGAAAAAAATTGGGACCAATATAAAAAAAGTAAAAAACACAGGATAGCATTTTCTTTGCTCAAAAACTATTACAATAAGATTTACTTTTAACAATAATGAATATAATAGTATGCAAATAATATTAATTGCATTACGTAATAAATATTAATATTTAAGACTATACGAACAGCTTTTTGTGTTTTGCAATAAATCGAAAAGTTTTATCTACTTAATTGATACACATTATTTGTATATGTTATATATGTATACCTCTATTCTCTCATGTTTCAAGTCTTGCGTATATTTTAATAGAAAATAATAGAAATTATTTGAATAAATAAATTGTTTTCAATAAAATTACTTGATTTATTCTTTTCTATCACGAAATTCAAAACTTTTAAACTCACCTAATATACAGTAGTCTTATATCATCATTTTTATTCGTTAACAATATAAAGCTGTATGAACTTTAATTTTTTTCCTCGTAAACATATTCGGGAGATTAAATAATATGAGTCATATCTTTTTACAGAACAAAGATTTGATTTCTTTGTTTGAGCCGTCATTGTATAGCTTCCGGTGTACATACATATTTTACGTATATGACTTGTCTTCTATCACCTCTCCCCTCGCTCTAAGCATATTTATTCTCACTCACCTTCTTTTTCACAGTTTATTATAGTTTATGTCTGACATTCATTTTATTTATACAACTCGCACGTTTCATAAAACTCACTATAAAAACATTTATGAGAAAAAACCTTATATCATACGTAATAAAAAAAAGTTTTAAATATATTATAATAAGTTTTGAATATATTATATTTTATTAACTAAGTAATAACTTATTTTTTATTTATTCTACTTTATAAACTATATTTTATTTATTATTATGTTTTTATTCTACGTAACGCGTTACCAGAGCGTTGAGTTTACAGTATTGAACAGTATCTCGTACTTTTGTGCCTCTATTGTGTAATGTTTATAGAAAAAAAGTGAAGTACTCTACAGACACCCACGTTAACGAGAGTTAACTCAGACAATTTGTAGTATAATTCGCTGAAAAGGCATATAATAATAACAAAAGCGAATGACGATTTAAAGCATATTGTATGTTTTCTCTCATTGTCTTATCTCTTCATTGGATTATCTTTAAATGTGTGTACGTAAACGCGATATTTAATTCCGCTCCGTTATCAAAAATACGGTCAGAAAATCTGATCAATCATCAAAATATATTTATTTGAATTTTCAACTGGAAGTTTTTAAAAAATTTTTTGATGATTATAAAGTTTAAGACATATTTGTTTAAAATTATAAATTTGCACTAAAAATCATATATTTTACTAAAAATCATATATACTAAAATTGTATTTTACAACTCGAATGCAATTTTTTGTTATTTAAATCGACATTTCAACAAATATTTCAATGAAAAATATTTTCTTTAATATTAGTTCTTATTGAACAGATAAAATTATGGTTAATAGATTCAATTCGATTCTTTCAATTAAAGCAACATCTTTGCAACATGACAAATGAATTTGACCGCTCTAAATTAAGAGCTTATATTGCCTTCGATAAGATATCGATTTTATCATTTGTACAATTTAATTAAGCCACAAATATAATTTTGCAGCTTCCTTGTTTGGAAATAATTTAATAACAGTGGAAGATAATCGCGTGATATTTATTAAATGTATTCATTAATTATTGACACTATATAGAAATCGGAAACCGTTTGAAGAAGTTGCATATTGGACATAAAATTAACATAAATGTTGCGTTGATTACTCAATTTATTTAATTACTAATTATTTTCACCGATTGTAATCTTTTTTCGTTAGTTAATTAAATATATTATTATTCCGCATGACTGATAAATAATGACAAATAACAAATCACTTTAAATAAAAGTTTGTCGATGTATGGTTTATTACTGTGATAATTAAAAATCAACATAAATTCGCGAAAAATTGCTTCGATTTATTAACTTTTCCCAACAATTACGTCGCATTACGTGCACGACATGAATTATTTAAACACTCAATTTATATCTCTTTTCGACGCGATTAACGCGCCAAACTATCTCGTCCGAAATTTTGCATAATGCCAATCAATCGTGTCTCTGTCATTGTATCACAAATTAGCGCCTACTAAACAAGATAATTAAGATAAGAGAAAGCGCGCGTGGTGGGAAACGTCGCGGCGTGTTACATGACGCTCAACGTCGGCAAAAACACTGCAAATTAACCGAATTATGGAAGCGACGCGTTTGCTAATGATTTATGCGCGACAATGCGCCGGTAATTGCCACCGTGCGCGAACACGCGGTCTCTGTATGTGTGCCCAACGATTAATTAATGAATCGACGGGCACGAGATTGCGGCCGCGAGATGATGTACATATATTCGTCACGGTCCGATGGTGGGAATCACGAACGAAGAGAGGAGGAGGGGAGGTGGAGGAGAGCAATTGTCGGTGGGCAAACTTTGCCGGTGATATATGCCGATGCCGTTGTTGAGGGACTGCCGGATATCGAACTATAATCTGGCGTAAGTGGTGGAAGGGACGTGATAGCGTTGCGTGATTTGCAGCGACGGGCATTATTTGAGTGATTTAATTGCAATCATTGAATTAGCAAATGCCAATATTGTTTATAATCGCGGGATGAATCGATAGGCGCCTATTGAAATTGCAGTGCACGAATCAACGCTGAATATTAGAATTTCATCGAATTTATTTCTTTCATACACGGCGCAACATAACAGTCGCTGTATACGTTAATGTTCTCTCGGAACGCGGTGCTCGACGAATATTAAAATTCACTTTCGTACACTCTCGACAGTGATAAACGCTATTCGATATTTTTCGATAGACAGAGACGGTATTTCCTCTTTGTTTTCACGATGTTCTTGATATTTATCGCTAATGAACTGACATTTTCCGGGTTCATCCGAAGATTCATATCGAAGTTTTGTTCGAAAGGTTTGCTCGCTAAACTTGTTAGTTTCTTCATAGACAGGTAGATTATATAGTTTTTCGTTTCTTCTTAGTATAAGCTCGATTTTTTGAACATTAGGACCGACAACCGCAATGAAAAAAGGAGATGTATATCTTTTCGGGACCTCGTGTATATACACACACACGCGTACATATATAATATATAGTATATATATATACACAGACAAACGTACGCGGAGCAGTACCTGCTTCAGGGCTAAAAAGGGATCCGAAGGAAACGTAGCAGCTGGCCCGATAATTGCGCCCGGCATATTATTAATGGTCCCTAGATTTGCTGTATGGGACTCAGGTAACAACGCGCATGCTTGTGCGTGCCTGCGCAAGTTAGAGGTCCACGAAAAAGTGTACCTCATGTAACGAGCACAATGCCGCTATTCCCAATGCCGGATGCGTCGCTTGCTGACTTAGCAGTTAAGTCTGTGCTACTGCGGATTGATGCAGAATTTCTTTGTACGTATCTAGTTGAAGTGCGAGTACGCGCTGCGTTACTTCATGTCGTCAAATGTTCCCAAGGCATCCATCCGTTAAAACGTATATTCTTTTTTCGCATATACATAATAAAAGTTATATTTTAACAATTAATAAAGAGTTGTATTTTACTAATAATTAAGAAACAAGAAATACGTTTTATTATTAACATCTTGCATGTAGCTGTGTCAGTAATGCACATTTGACAGCAGCTCAAGCATAAATCGAACAAAAAATCGCAAGAAAAATGGCAACAAATATTACAAAATATGCAACTATCTTGAGTAACAAGGGTGTGATCAAAGTCTCGCTGCAAATGTTTCGAAGCATCGTTCTATCTTTATTCTTCGTTAAATGTAAAATAAAGATAGAACTATGCTTCGAAACATCTGAGGTGAGGCTTTGACCGCACTCTAAGTTTTTTTAGAGAATTATGAATAAGATTTTGTCATTTCAACGCTATGAGAGTTCTATATCCGCTTTAAAAGAATGAATCTACATCCGTGAATTATAAAAACCGGATTTTCTTTATGCTTCAACTTGGTTCGGATGTATCTTTTAGAGAACATCGTTTATTTCGTAAAAAAGGCAAGCAGTACTCAATAGACTAACTAGACTTACTTGCACCAGAACTATTTATTCATGTTGGGTAGTTTTCTTGGAACTTTTAGAATTTAACATTTAAAACGACATTTATATATTAAAAGTACATTTGTATGTGCCTTCTGTATTCGACTACCCTAAAAAGGTTTTTGACGTTTTTGTCTTTTTTTGAAAAGGGTTTTTTGTAAATAGCCTATATATAATAAGTCTAAAAAAATAAAGTATCCTTATTATATATTGGGAAAAAATAGGAAACTGTATATTGTAACAAATGACTAAAGGATGTCTAAAGTTCTCTTTTTTTTGTCGGTCAAATCTGTTAAAAAATACTTTCGCTCGTGAAACGAAATATAGAACTGCTATAGAGATTACTGTATCGAAAATGTATTGATCTAATGTATTGATCTTAATTTATAATGCGTTTAAAGTCCTTTTCTACAGTAATAAACAAGAATCTACTTGTTCATATATTCGGCTTAAAAATATCTGCTCAAGTTTTATAAAAACTGTTATAAAAACATTGTTACATAAATCATAAACTAGTATTGTCGTGAAATATATATATGTGCGCAAGCATTTCTTTTAGAGGACAAATTCCGTTTCTCAAAGAGATTGTCGTATTATTCCGCGGAGCCGCGGAACATCCCGTGCAAATTCTAACGGTCTGAGGATTTACCCCAAGAAAGTAAGATGAATTTCCCTGTCGGAGGGGCCGTGAAAAGAAGTGGCTGCCAGGATGTTTATTTTCGACACAAACTAAATGCGTACACGCTTACCCTACGGCGATGTATGCCTTCGTTACCGCACTTGACAACCATTAGAACGCTTTCCAAAAGTAATATTATTAAAATAATATAACGTACGCTCTCAGATAATATATTATAGTTTCAAAAAATGTATATTTTGCTAGAAAATTTGAGTTTTTTTGTTTCCTTTGAAACAATGTGCTTCGTGCGTAGACCATCGCTTTAGAAAACTAAGAAAAAAATATTAAAGAAATAAGTTGTTTTTCGATTTATTGATTTTTTAGCCAATTAATTTTAGTTATTTTTTTTATATAAAATTTATAACAGAGATTTTATATATATAATATTTTACATATATTAAATAATATTTTATGATATATTTTAAGTATGTTTTATATATATATGTTTTTGATTTGTGAGATTATTTATGAAGAACACTGTAGATCTTCGTAATACGAGTACGTCCTGCTTTTCTTCTCTCGACATTTCACATTTTTCGTTGGTATCTTTCGTACACTACCCTCGGATATAATGTACGCATACACATTTGTGCCCATCGGCGCATGCAATACATGAAAGGGCGTTCGTAATACGAGCGTATAGGATTTCCTGAACGCGAACATGTGCGTCTGTAAAGTGCACTCACCATATGAAAATACGTTTTCACTTTCGATTTGCTGCAAAACCTTCACCGATAAATTCCGTTCTTTAATGTAGACATTATATATATATA